>CM070689.1:16038217-16168217 GCA_036346265.1 Melocanna baccifera | reverse complement strand
CTTAAAACTAATTTGGATTTCAAAGTTGCATTTTCTCAGCTGTTGCTTTGTTCTTGTGTGTTGGTTTGGGATATTGTTAGTTGCCCCTGTTTCTCATCTATGCTTTTCCCTCTTATGTTGTGTTCTCTTGGTGGAGCTTCAGATGGTGAATACAAGGAGCAATGTCAGCAATAGTCAAGGGCCCAATGACAATAATGCCCCAATTCCGCCTCCGCCAGCTCAAGCACCAAACTTGGAGCAGATGATGGTCATGCAACTGCAGCTTCTTCAAGCCTTAGCTCAGAATCAAGTTAATCAGGCTCAGCAAGCACCTATTCAACCACCTCAGTCCAAGCTCAGTGAATTCATGAGGACTCGACCTCCAATTTTCGCAGGATCTGCTGATCCATTGGAAGCGGATGATTGGATAAAGGAAGTCGAGAGGAAATTAAATTTGGCTCAATGCAATGAGAATGAGAAAGTCTTGTTTGCTGCACATCAACTCAAGGGAGTTGCTGCCAACTGGTGGGAAAATTACTGCGCTGCACACCAAAATGCTCAAAATATTATTTAGGCAGACTTTGTGCGAGCTTTTCGAGCCACTCACATACCTATGAGCATCATGGAAATGAAAAGGAAGGAATTTCACCAACTGCAGCAGGGAAACCTTAACGTTTTCGCATATTTGAGTAAGTTTATTCAACTATCAAGGTATGCACCAGAGGACGTAGCAAATGATGATGCAAAGATTTGGAGGTTTATGGGAGGTTTGGACCCTAATCTTAAGGTGCAGTTAGTATCCAATGACTATTCTACTTTTCAGCACCTGGTGAATAAAGCGCTTGTTCAAGAGGATGCTTAGCGTCAGCTTTATGAATCTAGGAAGAGGAAGTTTCAAGCTCAGCAGAATGCAAGTAGTTCTCGTCATCGCCCCGCTCCACAGCAGTTCAGCCGTTCCCCTTGTCCAGTCAGCCGAGGACACCGACTTCTGCACCTCGCCCTATTCCTCAAGCTTCTCGAGTTGGGAATGCAGTTCAACCCCAGCAGAATAGGACTGCGGCTGCAGGAGTGCAATGCTTCAATTGCAAGAACATGGGGCATTATGCTAATAATTGTTCCCAGAAGTGTCAAGCAGTAACTCCGGTTCATTTTAATCTTGATTCTATGCCTGCAAGAACTCCAAACACTAATCAAGGACGTGGAAGCCCTCAGACTCCCAAGACTCCGCAGATGTTCAACAAAGGGCGTGTAAATCATGTTACTGCAGAAGCAGCACAGGATACACCGGACGTGGTTCTGGGTAAGTTTCTTGTTAATTCAGTTCCCGCAATTACATTATTTGATTCCGGTGCTTCACATTCCTTCGTAACAAAAGCTTTTGTGGAAAGAAATAATTGGAATGTTTGTTTGCTAAAGAACCTTATGTTAGTCCAATCACCTGGAAAAGAATTGATGACTAATTTGGTTTGCCCTAGAGCAACCATAGATATAAACGGAGTAAAGTTCCTAGCGAACCTTATTATAATAGACTCCGAAGGCATAGATATAATACTTGGGATGGATTGGTTGACCAAGTATAAAGGGCAGATAGATTGTGCCAATCGTGCCATTATTGTCACCAATTCTGATGGAATTTAGATTAGATATGAATCCAATACACCCTCAAGCAAGGGAAGTTTATTGACCAGTTTAAAAGGAAGAAGTTTGAAGGATGTATCTGTAGTAAGTGAATACCCTGATGTGTTCCCTGAGGATTTGCCAGGAATGCCACCAGATCGAGAGATTGAATTTGTTATAAATCGCACTGCATACTCCAATATCAAAGAGACCCTATCGGATGTCAGCCGATGATTTAGCAGAAGTCAAGAGGCAGATTCAAGAATTGCAGGAGAAAGGTTTCATTAGACCGAGTTCTTCACCTTGGGGAGCGCCAGTGCTTCTAGTAAACAAGAAGGATGGTAGCCAGCGTATGTGTGTGGATTATAGAGCCCTGAATGAGGTAACAATCAAGAATAAGTACCCCTTGCCTCGTATTGATGATCTGTTTGATCAGTTGAAAGGATCAAGTGTTTTCTCAAAAATTGATCTCCGATCAGGATACCACCAATTAAAAATTAGACCCGAAGATATACCTAAAACAACCTTCTCTACTCGGTATGGATTATACGAGTATACGGTGATGTCTTTCGGTCTGACAAATGCACCGGCATACTTTATGAATTTGATGAATAAAGTATTCATGGACTATTTAGATAAGTTTGTTGTAGTCTTCATAGATGACATTCTTATCTATTCCAAGAATGAGAAAGAACACGAAGAACATCTGAGGATAGTTTTGCAAAGATTAAGAGAACATCAATTGTATGCCAAATTCAGCAAATGTGCATTTTGGTTGAAGGAAGTTGAGTTCTTAGGACATGTAATTTCTGCTGAAGGTGTATCTGTGGATCCAGGAAAGATTAAGGATGTGTTAAATTGGATCCAACCCAAGACCGTAACAGAAATCCGGAGTTTCCTGGGATTAGCAGGTTACTATCGTCGTTTTATTGAAGGTTTTTCCAAGATTGCTAGACCTCTCACCCAGTTATTAAAGAAGGAAAAGAAATTTGAATGGAGTACATCTTGTGAGGACAGTTTTCAGGAGTTAAAGAAGAGATTAACTTCTGCACCAGTTTTGCGGTTACCCGATATCAGGAAAGACTTTGAAGTTTATTGTGACGCATCAAGACAAGGACTTGGTTGTGTACTAATGTAAGAAGGAAAAGTGGTAGCCTATACTTCAAGGCAGTTAAGACCGCATGAAGAAAATTATCCTACTCATGATTTAGAGCTAGCTGCTGTTGTGCATGCTCTGAAGTTGTGGAGGCATTATTTAATTAGCAATCGGTGTGAAATATATACAGATCATAAAAGTTTAAAGTATATATTCACTCAACCTGACCTTAATCTGAGACAAAGAAGATGGCTCAAATTGATAAAAGATTATGATGTGGGAATACACTATCATCCAGGAAAAGCTAATGTAGTAGCCGTTGCTTTGAGTCGGAAGAGTCATGTTAACAATATGTTGATTCAAGATAGTCAGTCATTTCTTTATGAAGAATTTCAGTGACTGAATTTAGAAATAGTTAAGGAAGGTATTCTGTCTGCATCGAAGGTTCATCCTACTTTGGAAGATCAGATCAAGGCAGCCCAACGAGAGGATGAATATGTTAAAGAAATTAAAGAGAATATGAAGAAGGGTAAATGTCGAGATCCGAATATGCAAATTCGGTCTCTCTGTGTAAACTGCACTAGTCCAGGATCACGCTAGTGCACACAGTCAAAACATAGATGTCATCACAGTCATACACACGACAATAATAAAGGAAAACTCGAATATCGATAAAATATCAAACGTACGACCTTATGGCCAAGTTACAATATCTCTAGCCGGAAGGGCTTAACAAAAATAGCAGCGGAAATCCAAAATAAAGCGCAGCGGCCAATCGACAAGCCCACAGGCTATCGAGTGGAGAACGAAGCCTAATCCGTAAAGTCGTCGTAGTACTCTCCTTCTGGGACCTCCTGCTGATAGTACTCCTCTCCCTCAACTGAGCAACATAGGCGTAAAGCCGTGAGTACATTGGTACTCAGCAAGTCGTTTGTAACAAATGAATGCAATATAATATGCAAGGCTTACCAAAGGAAGACTGAAATGTTAATTTGCATAAAAGCATTTCACAATGAAATATAATAAATAACTTTAAAGCGAAAGTTAAGTGAAAACAATATTAATGAATAATCAAAGGATTAAACATGAACCACTTGTGAACACCCATTCACAAATTAGACCAATAGTGAACTACCTGTCCACCTCAAACATAAACCACCAAGTTATAAGTGAAACACTAACCCTCGTGTGAAATCCCCGAGCAATGTCCATGACCGAGGACGCGGCTATTCGAATAGTTTTACACTCTGCAGAGGTTGCACAACTGTACCCACACGATGTGATTAGCCTAGGCCTAAGGTAATCACAACAAGGTCTTTACAATGCTCTACCTCAACTCAATCCTGCCCGCTAGGGTTTCGCATCACACCCCCCCTTGCGCCACATGGAAATCAGCAACCATGTTCATCACGATAGCAAAATTGGAATTGAGGTATTACAAATTAATCAACCAGGTCCATCCCATAATAGACATGTGGTTTGCACGATTAAGCTTAGATCAATGACGCATAAAGTTAAGTCCTTAACATTACCCGGGCGAGACTACCACATCCCTGAGGTGCAACTGCACCTTCCCCTTTACTGCACGATCACTCGCCCGAGTGCAAAACCAATTTGTATAACCAAGCCAACGTCACACCAATGATGTGGCACAAATTTTAATACACGTGGCACCAACCATGGTTCCATATGTCATTAAGTCAAATTAATAATTAACATGTGCTAATGAGATCAATCGTAAATATAAGCCAGCTAAGCAGTCTAATCGTACCAACCCATGTGACAAATAATCTAGCATCACTAGTAAATTTCCCAACCTATGGTGACAATGGCATCATGGCATTCCAAAATATCAAAGAGGTATAAACTCAAATGGGACGATAACTACCAGTTACAACGGTTGAATAAAAATAGCGATGCAATGTAATTTAAAACAAAATAAATAAATAGTAGATTGCAAACTGGGTTCAACATGATCAAAGGACACGACTTGCCTTGGTTATGCTCAGCGGGGTACTCCTGGTCTTCGAGCGCGAAACCTGCTCCTCCGGAATCCGAATCTAACGAGAGAGAAAACGACCGAAAACAAAGAAACACATAAAATGATAAGCAAATGAACTCCAAAATTCACAAAACTAGAACCAACAGCTAGAGCTCGATTTTAGATGAATTTAGAAAAAGGAACGGGGTCAATCGGAGCTAGGACGGAGGAGAACGGGCTTTCGGAAGATTAAACCTAAATTAAATCGGGAAAAATGGAAAAAGTTACTGTGCTGTGGACCAGGCGCACGGGAAACCGGGTCCACCGTGGACTCGGTCCACGAAACAGTGCGCGCGGGGGGCGGCGGGCTGACGTGGCAGCAGCATATGCTGCCACGTGTCACCCGGCTGACGTGGCAGCTGACGTGGCTGCCACGTGGCTCGGGGGACGGCTCGGGGCTGACGTGGCGCTGACGTGGCATGTCCACGTGGCATGCCACATCAGCTAGGGCTGACGTGGCTTGGCTGACGCGGCACGGCGTGCGCGGGCGACGGGGATCCGACGGCGGGGTGTGGGCACACGGCCGGATCTGAGCCCTCGGCTCAGATCTGGGCGAACGGCGGCGATACGGCGGCGCGGGGGCGGGACGGCGCGGATCGCTGACACGTGGTGCGGCGCGTCGTGCGAAGCGTCGCGCGTCGCGCGGGCGCGGGCGGGAGCGGAGGTGATGACGACGCGTGGCCGGCACAGAGAGCGGATCCGCGGCCGAGGCGAGGTGAGCGGCGCGGTCTGGCGACGGAGGAGGCGACGGGCGACGCGGAGAAGAGAACGGCGGAGGGGGCTCACCGGCGGGACTCCGGCGACGGCGACAACTCCGGCGGCCGCGGGGAACGCAGGGGAGGCACAGGCGACGGTGGCGCGGCCTAGGAACGGCGGGGACGGCGCGGGAGAGCGGGCACTAGGGTTCGGCGGCGTCGACGAGCGGGCACGCGAACCGAGGCGCGGCGACGGGTTTTATCACACGAACCGAGGAAGTTTGATCCGGAGACGGTCGCGGGCGCGGAGCGATTTAGTTTGAACGGCTCGGATGTAGCCACGGGGCGTGATCCGACGGCATCGAGTGCGGGCGGGCGCGAGTATGCTGGTGCCGCCACGTGGCTTGATCGTGGCGGATGATGAAGGCGCGGCGACGGGATTAGGGTTAGGGTTTGCGGGAGCGGACGCGGGCGCGGCGCGGCGGATGCGCGACGCATGGCGTGGGGTTGATCGGGCGGCGGGGAAGCTTGGGTGGGAAAGGGTACGGCGGCCGTGGGGAGGCGACGCGTGGCGGGCGCGGCGATCGGACGGCGCGGAAGCGAGGTAGGCGGGGGCGGGTGAGCGGCGGGCTGGGCCGACGTGATCTTGACGCGTGGCGCGGGGAGGGATCGGACGGCTGAGGTGGCTCGGGGGTTTTTCTTATTTCTTTTTCTTTTCCAGAAATTCAAATAATCTTCTAAAAGCTCTAGAAAATAGCAAATAAATCCCAAAAATTCACCAAAAATACCAGAAAATTCCTTGAGACCTGAAGAATCCAAATAAAATATTTCCAGCTTATGTTAATGTTTATTTTATTCATATTAAATCTTTGAAAATTCTAAAAATTCATTTGAAGCTTGAATTAAATTCAGAAAATTCCAGAAAATTCATTTTTAAATTTCAGGCTTTAAAAATCTCAGAAAAACAGGATGTTACAAACCTTACCCCCTTAAACGAGACCTCGACCCCGAGATCTGGGCCAACTAAGAGAATAGATTCGGGAACTCCGCTCTGAGGTCCTCCTCGCGCTCCTAGGTGGCTTCCTCCTCGGAATGGTTGCTCCACTGCACCTTGCAAAAACGGACCACTTTATTCCAGGTGACTCGCTCTGACACTTCCAAGATTTTGACTGGGTGCTCTTTGTACGACAGATCCTCCTGTAGGTCAACAGCCTCAACTGGTACAACCTCCTCTGGCACACGCAGGCACTTCTTCAGCTGGGACACATGAAAGACGTCATGTATCCCACTGAAGGACACAGGCAGCTCCAACTGATAAGCAACCTCTCCCCTGCGTTTTAGAATCTTGAACGGACCCACATACCTCGGTGCAAGCTTCCCTTTTAGCTGAAACCTCTTCACACCCTTGAATGGTGTGATCCTGAGATACACAAAATCATCTGGATTAAAACTCAGCTCTCGACGTCTGGTATCTGCATAGCTCTTCTGTCTGGCTTGAGCAGTTTTTAACCTCTCCTGTATCAAACGGACCTTATCCTCAGCTTCTTTTAAACAGTCTGGACCAAAAACCTGTCCTTCCCCTGTCTCTTTCCAATTGAGAGGGGTTTTGCATTTCCTACCATACAATGCCTCAAACGATGACATCTGCAAACTAGCCTGATAACTGTTGTTGTACGAGAACTCTGCAAAAGGCAAGCAACTGTCCCACTTGGACCCATAATCAAGTACACATGCTCTCAACATGTCCTCCAAAATCTGATTTACTCGCTTTGTCTGACCATCTGTCTGGGGGTGATATGCTGTACTGAAGTTCAGGTGAGTTCCCATAGCCTTATGGAAACTACCCCAAAACCGAGAGGTGAATTGCAATCCACGATCTGACACAATCTTCTTGGGCACACCATGCAAACTGACAATCCTGGACATATATAGCTCTGCTAGTCTGTCACCACTGTAGGTCATCTTAACTGGAATGAAATGAGCAACCTTGGTCAATCGGTCCACGATGATCCAAATCGAATCATAGCCCTCTTTGGTCTTAGTCTGACCGACTATGAAGTCCATACTAATTTCTTCCCACTTCCACTCGGGAATTTTCAATGGCTGTAGCAAACCTGCAGGTCTCTGATACTCTGCCTTTACTCTCTGAAAAACATCACAAAGGGCTACATACTCAGCGATCTCACGCTTCATGCTTGGCCACTAATACTTGTCCTTAATGTCCTGGTACATCTTGATACTGCCTGGATGAATCGAATACAATGACTCATGAGCCTCTTTTAACAACACATCCTTTAGTTCTTGCTTGTTGGGCACACACAACCGCTGCTTGAACCACAGGGTTCCCTGGTCATCCACTGAAAATCCTGACTCCTTACCTTCACTTAAGTTCTTTCTGATCCGCTGAAATGCCTCATCGTCCGATCGGGCCGATTTAATCGACCATTCAAAGTAGGCTGCATCTCCATAGCTGCCAAAAATCCTGGCTCAACCAACTCAAGGCTAAGCTTCTGAAATTCCTCATGCAATGCTGGCTGACTCTCTCGAACTATCACTGAATTGCAATATACCTTTCTGCTCAAGGCATCTGCAACAACATTGGCTTTCCCAGGATGATAATGTATGCCAACATTATAATCCTTTATCAGCTCTAACCACCTCCTCTGCCTGAGGTTGAGCTCGGACTGGGTAAAGATGTATTTCAGACTCTTATGATCCGTGTAAACCTCACATCTATTACCCATCAGATAATGACGCCAAATCTTTAAAGCATGCACTACGGCTGCTAGCTCCAAGTCATGAGTAGGGTAGTTCTCATGCGGTCTCAACTGGAGTGAGGCATAAGCTACCACTCTCTTGTCTTGCATCAAGACACAACCCAAACCTTTGCGAGAGGCATCGCAATATATCTCAAAATCCTTGTTAATATCAGGCAAAACAAGCACTAGGGCTGTGGTCAAACTCTCCTTAAGTCTTTGAAAACTCTTCTCGCATTCTGGCGTCCAAGTGAACTTCTTTTCCTTTTTAAGCAACTGCGTGAGGGGTCTAGCCACACTGGAAAATCTCTCAATAAAGCAACGGTAGTATCCTGCCATACCCAGAAAACTCCTGACCTGGGTAACTGAAGTGGACGACTGCCAATCTAAAACATCACTCACTTTTCCTAGGTCAACTGCGACTCCTTCTGCTATCAACACATGCCCTAGAAAGGCGACTTTCTTCATCCAAAACTCACATTTGCTGAACTTTGCATACAACTGATTATCCCTCAATTTCTGCAATGCCAATCTCAAGTGCTCTTGATGTTCCTCCTCGTCCTTGGAATATATCAAAATATCGTCAATGAACACAACGACAAACTTGTCCAAATATTCCATGAACACCTTATTCATCAAATACATGAAATAAGCTGGGGCATTGGTCAAACCAAATGACATTACTGTGAACTCGTATAAACCATAATGAGTCGAGAAAGCTGTCTTGGGTATGTCCTCTTTGCGTATCCTCATCTGATGATATCCTGACCTCAAATCAATCTTGGAGAACACTCCTGCTCCCTTAAGCTAGTCAAATAAGTCATCAATCCTGGGCAGATGGTACTTATTCTTGATGGTGACCTCATTAAGTGCTCTGTAGTCCACACACATGCGCTGACTACCTTCCTTCTTCTTGACGAACAACACTGGCGCTCCCCACGGGGATGAACTCGGTCTGATGTAAACCTTATCCAAAAGCTCCTGAATTTGCTTCTTCAACTCTGCTAAATCATTGGCTGGCATCCGATAGGGTCTCTTGGAAATCGGAGCGGTACCCGGCGCAAGCTCAATCAGAAACTCAACCTCCGTCTCTGGTGGCATACCTAGAAGATCATTCGAAACACGCCGGGCTACTCACGACAACCGTACATCCTCCAATCGATCACCTTGCTCGCGGACCATGACCGCTCGCCGACACTCATCGGCCGCAAATCGCACCTTAACTCCATCTGAATTGGTTAAGATCACTGCTCTACTCCCACAGTCTAACACTGCCTGCTGCCTCTGAAGCCAATCCATCCCCAAGATTACATCTAGGGATCGTGATATCCAACAAAATCAGTCGGCCTCGAACTCAACTCCCGAATGGTTATCCTAACTCCTGGACAACCTAGGTTGGATCTCAACTCGGATCCGGGGGATTGGATTAAAAGAACAGATCCAAGAGCAATAGTTTTCAATTGTTGCTTTAAAGCAAAACTCCGAGAAACAAACGAATGCAAAGCTCCAGAATCAAATAAAACTATGGCAGGAACTGAATGTACTAGGAACGTACCAATCACAACGTCTGGTGCTGCCTGGGCATCCTCTGCGGTGACGTGGTTCACCTGACCTCTCACCACCGGCGTCCCGCCGCCTCGCCCCGATGCCGGGGTGCTCCTCGTCCTGCTCCTGGGGTAGGAGTGCGACCGGGTGTGGCTCCCAAGTCGAAGCGAACTGGCGTCGGGGCCTGTCTCTGAGGGCACTTGCTAGCATAGTGTCCCACCTCATGACACTTGAAGCAAGTGACGATGATCTTTCTGAGTTATTGCTCTTCTGCTGCTGCTGACCATCGAACCACCGTGACGCCGTCCCGATCAAACTGACGTGGCGTGCGAGCCGGGTCCCAAAGCCGATGATCGCTGCTGCTGCTGCTGCTACTGTGGCACTCGTGCAGGCTGGTAGGAACCAAAACGAGGCCTCTAGGACTGGTGCGACTGTGACCCCTGCTGGATCATCCTCCTCTTGCGAGACTCCTCGAGCTCGCGGCGACTCTCCTCAATGAGAATGGCCTTATCCACCAACAGCTGAAAACTGGCATAGTCGTTGCCTACACTTGCACCTTCAAAGCTGGGTTCAAGTCTTTCTTGAACCTCTTCTGGCGAGTTGCATCTGATGCTACATCCTCTGGCGCGTAGCGAGCCAACTGAGTGAATTTATTGAGGTATTCACTCACTGACAGGTTCCTCTGCTGAAGTTCTCAGAACTCATCCTTCTTCATCTCGACCACTCCATCCATGACATGAGCAGTGTGGAAGGCCTTAGCGAACTCCTTCCAAGTGATGTTGTTCTGGTTCTCATGGGCGGCACAGTAGTTCTCCCACCATTCTGCTGCTGGTCCCTCAAGCTGATGTGCTGCATATAACACCTTCTCTCTGTCAGTGCACTGAGCCAAGTTCAGTTTCTTCTCAACTGAACGGATCCAATCGTCAGCCTCCAAAGGCTTTGACGAACTGGAGAAAACATGCGGTCTCTTCCTCATGAACTCTGCATAGCTGGACTGCTAACGAGGTGCTGGTGGTGGTAGTGGCTCCTGGTGCTGTCGCTGCATCATAGTCTGCATACTCTGCATCATCGAGTCCGCCACCAAAATCGATCGAGGGCGGGATCAAGGTAGGTGGCAATCGCCGCGCAAAGATCGCTCTTTGGGTCTGGTTCGCCTGACATACCGAGGAGTTCTTGGTATCAACCATCTTGCTCAAAAGAAAACAATCTGGATCGACCAAAGGTAAAAGACGAGAGGGAAAAGCATAGATAAGAGGTAAATGCGTCTAAGGGGGTTTTGCTTAATGGAAACCTAAACTAAACAAACACTTAGCCAAAAAGGCTAACAAAGAAACTGAACAAAAATAAACTTCATTAAAAGATTGACATGATCGCAATATAATGCTTTTAAGGCAATATTTGCAGCTCATATCACACACAACTGCAAATAAAATCCAACGTGTCTACTCGTACTATCTACCCTGAGGGCTCCCACTCGGGTCCTGACAAATAGGGTACACTACTATCGTCCTCTGAATCGCTGTAGACAACCCACGAGTTGCGGACCGGTGGCGACTGCTCTCTGACCGGGACTGGGGTGAACCAACTGAGATAGGCTCGACGATCTCCGGTGATACGACGTCTGCTCTGGGCTCGGCGGTGTAGGCGACGGTAGAGGTACTTGCGACTGCGGTCGGGGCTCCTCCCAGACTGGCTCCGGTAGTCTAGGGGTGACTCCGTACTGCTCCTTGAACTTCCGGAAGAGTCTGGCCATGTTGATTTTGTATAGCTTGCAAAGGCGACGGATGGCTTTGTGCGCAACTCCTTGTGCTGACATCTCTCCACTAGCACCGGCATTCTTGAAGCTATGGTGCAGCACCTGCTTGTCGACTCGGGTGGTGAAGTATAGCCTGGAGATGCTCCCGATGCGTTGACCCTTATGCTTCTCATCCTTGGTGAGGTAGACGGGCAATCCCTTCAATCTGAGGCTCCGCAACAGAACGCGTAGAAGTGATCTCCATCCTCCTTTCGGGCTGTAAGAAGCTTGGGACATCTAATGCATTTACAAAGGAAAGATCAGTTTACAACTTTATGGAAACAAATTTTGCAAGAGTTGGGGCGAGAGACAAGAATCCTTAAGAATAAGGTAAGAGGATAGGGATATTACTAAATATCAAGTTTAGTTGGTTTGATTTAGAAAATAAATATTTGGGCTAACGACCAATCTAACTAGGGCTTCGTCCTACAGTCGATATGGCTCTGATACCATCTCTGTCGAGACCCGAATATGCAAATTCGGTCTCTCTGTGTAAACTGCACTAGTCCAGGATCACGCTAGTGCACACAGTCAAAACATAGATGTCATCACAGTCATACACACGACAATAATAAAGGAAAACTCGAATATCGATAAAATATCAAACGTACGACCTTATGGCCAAGGTTACAATATCTCTAGCCGGAAGGGCTTAACAAAAATAGCAGCGGAAATCCAAAATAAAGCGCAGCGGCCAATCGACAAGCCCACAGGCTATCGAGTGGAGAACGAAGCCTAATCCGTAAAGTCGTCGTAGTACTCTCCTTCTGGGACCTCCTGCTGATAGTACTCCTCTCCCTCAACTGAGCAACATAGGCGTAAAGCCGTGAGTACATTGGTACTCAGCAAGTCGTTTGTAACAAATGAATGCAATATAATATGCAAGGCTTACCAAAGGAAGGCTGAAATGTTAATTTGCATAAAAGCATTTCACAAGGAAATATAATAAATAACTTTAAAGCGAAAGTTAAGTGAAAACAGTATTAATGAATAATCAAAGGATTAAACATGAACCACTTGTGAACACCCATTCACAAATTAGACCAATAGTGAACTACCTGTCCACCTCAAACATAAACCACCAAGTTATAAGTGAAACACTAACCCTCGTGTGAAATCCCCGAGCAATGTCCATGACCGAGGACGCGGCTATTCGAATAGTTTTACACTCTGTAGAGGTTGCACAACTGTACCCACACGATGTGATTAGCCTAGGCCTAAGGTAATCACAACAAGGTCTTTACAATGCTCTACCTCAACTCAATCCTGCCCGCTAGGGTTTCGTGATCACACCCTCTTGCGCCACATGGAAATCAGCAACCATGTTCATCACGATGGCAAAATTGGAATTGAGGTATTACAAATTAATCAACCAGGTCCATCCCATAATAGACATGTGGTTTGCACGATTAAGCTTAGATCAATGACGCACAAAGTTAAGTCCTTAACATTACCCGGGCGAGGCTACCACATCCCTGAGGTGCAACTGCACCTCCCCCTTTACTGCACGATCACTCGCCTGAGTGCAAAACCAATTTGTATAACCAAGCCAACGTCACACCAATGACGTGGCACAAATTTTAATACACGTGGCACCAACCACGGTTCCATATGTCATTAAGTCAAATTAATAATTAACATGTGCTAATGAGATCAATCGTAAATATAAGCCAGCTAAGCAGTCTAATCGTATCAACCCATGTGACAAATAATCTAGCATCACTAGTAAATTTCCCAACCTATGGTGACAATGGCATCATGGCATTCCAAAATATCAAAGAGGTATAAACTCAAATGGGACGATAACTACCAGTTACAACGGTTGAATAAAAATAGCGATGCAATGTAATTTAAAACAAAATAAATAAATAGTAGATTGCAAACTGGGTTCAACATGATCAAAGGACACGACTTGCCTTGGTTATGCTCAGCGGGGTACTCCTGGTCTTCGAGCGCGAAACCTGCTCCTCCGGAATCCGAATCTAACGAGAGAGAAAACGACCGAAAACAAAGAAACACATAAAATGATAAGCAAATGAACTCCAAAATTCACAAAACCAGAACCAACAGCTAGAACTCGATTTTAGATGAATTTAGAAAAAGGAACGGGGTCAATCGGAGCTAGGACGGAGGAGAACGGGCTCTCAGAAGATTAAACCTAAATTAAATCGGGAAAAATCGGAAAAGTTACTGTGCTGTGGACCGGGCGCACGGGAAACTGGGTCCACCGTGGACTCGGTCCACGCAAATGCGGCGCACGGGGCGGCGGGTCGACGCGGCGCTAGGGTCGACGTGGCGCAAAGATATGCCGCCACGTGTCACCCGCTGGCGTGGCGGTGACGTGGCGCCACGTGGCTCGAGGGACTTCGGGCCGCGTGGCATGTCAACGTGGCATGCCATGTCAGCTAGGGCTGACGTGGCTCGGCTGACGCGAGTATGCTGGTGCCGCCACGTGGCTTGATCAGCGGCGGGGATGCGGGCGGCGGGATTAGGGTTAGGGTTTGCGGGAGCGGACGCGGGCGCGGCGCGGCGGATGCGCAACGCGTGGCGCGGGGTTGATCGAGCGGCGGGGAAGCGAGGGCGGGAAAGGGTACGGCGGCCGTGGGGAGGCGGCACGC
Source organism: Melocanna baccifera (assembly GCA_036346265.1). Taxonomy (NCBI): domain Eukaryota; kingdom Viridiplantae; phylum Streptophyta; class Magnoliopsida; order Poales; family Poaceae; genus Melocanna; species Melocanna baccifera. The sequence goes on along the minus strand of CM070689.1, from coordinate 16,154,075 downwards.
GGCGGCGCGCGGCGACGGACGGTCGCGAGCGCGGCGAGGTAGGCGGGGGCGGGTGAGCGGCGGGCTGGGCCGACGTGATCTTGACGCGTGGCGCGGGGAGGGATCGGACGGTTGAGGTGGCTCGGGGGTTTTTCTTATTTCCTTTTCTTTTCCAGAAATTCAAATAATCTTCTAAAAGCTCTAGAAAATAGCAAATAAATCCCAAAAATTCACCAAAAATACCAGAAAATTCCTTGAGTCCTGAAGAATCCAAATAAAATATTTCCAGCTCATGTTAATGCTTATTTTATTCATATTAAATCTTTGAAAATTCTAAAAATTCATTTGAAGCTTGAATTAAATTCAGAAAATTCCAAAAAATTCATTTTTAAATTCCAGGCTTTAAAAATCTCAGAAAATCAGGATGTTACAGTAAAGCACCTGGATTTTCAGAAGATGAAGAGAGAATTCTTTGGTTTGGAAAGAGAATTCTAGTACCCAAGAAAAAGGAAATAAAAGATTTAATCTTAAAGGAAGCTCATGAAGCAGGATATTCAATTCATCCCGGAAGTACAAAAATGTATCAAGATCTAAAGGAAAGTTACTGGTGGACCAGTATGAAAAGGGAAATTGCAGAATATGTAGCCTTGTGTGATATATGCCAGAGAGTTAAAGCAGAGCATCAAAGACCTGCTGGTCTTTTGCAACCATTGCAGATACCTGAATGGAAATGGGAGGAAATCGGAATGGACTTTATAACTGGATTACCAAAGACTAAGTCAGGTTATGATTCAATTTGGGTTATAGTAGATCACTTAACAAAAGTTGCACATTTTATACCAGTAAAGACCACATATTCAGGAGATAGATTGGCAGAGCTTTACATGTCAAGAATTGTTAGTTTACATGGAGTTCCAAAGAAGATCGTATCGGATAGAGGATCTCAATTTACCTCAAGATTTTGGCGGAAGCTTCATGAAGTTTTGGGCACTAATTTAAACTTCAGTACTGCTTATCATCCTCAAACAGATGGTCAGACAGAGAGAGTAAATCAAATATTGGAAGATATGTTGAGGGCATGTGCATTAGCTAATAAAGCCAGTTGGGACTAAAGTTTGCCTTACGCAGAATTCTCCTACAATAACAGTTATCAGTCTAGTCTGCAGATGTCCCCATTTGAAGCTCTGTATGGCAGAAAGTGCAGGACACCTTTGTATTGGTCGGAGACAGGAGAAAGTCAAGTATTTGGACCTGATATATTGAAGCTAGCAGAAGAGCAAGTTCGTTTAATTCGAGACAGGTTGAAAACAGCACAGACCAGGCAAAAGAGCTATGCGGACAATCGTCGCAGAATGTTAGAGTTTGCACCAGGAGATCATGTGTATTTGAAAGTGTCACCTCTAAAAGGGATGCGTCGTTTCAGAGTCAGTGGAAAGCTTGCTCCGAGATATATTGGACCCTTTCCAGTTTTAGCTAGAAGAGGAGAAGTTGCTTATCAGTTAAAGCTTCCTTCCCAATTGCCAGATGTGCATGATGTGTTTCATGTGTCGCAATTGAAAAAGTGCTTAAGAGTGCTAGAGGAGCTAATACCTTTAGAGGAAGTGGAATTGAAAGAAGATCTCTCATATCCAGAGTTTCCAGTCAAGATTTTGGAAGAAGCGGAACGTCGTACCCGAAACAAGACCGTCAAAATTTGCAAAGTGCAGTGGAACAATTGTCCAGAGTCGGAAGCCACTTGGGAGCGAGAAAAGGATCTCAGAGCGGAGTTCCCTAGTATTTTTCCCAGTCCTTTCGAATCTCAGGGTCGAGATTCTTTCTAAGGGGGGTAGGTTTGTAACATCCCAAATTTTGCTTTTATTTGGAAGAATACTTTTAAATTAATTAATTCAAATTATTTGGATTTTTCAGAGTTAAAAGTTTCTATTTAAAACTAAAAATTAATATCAATATAAGTTGGAAATATTTTTCTTAAGTCTAAAACCTCCCCAGGAATTTTTGTGAATTTTTCTGGAATTTTTAAAATTTATTTGGTATTTTTCTGAGTATTTTAAAGCCTCCTAAGATTTTCTGAAATCTTTAAAAGAATTTAATTCTTAAATCCTCCTCAGGCGACATGTGTCACCCATCCGGGCCATCCGCCCCCATCCGCGCTAATCTCGGTCGTTACCCGTCACTTACCCCTTCGCTCCTCATCCGACGGCACCGATCTCTCTCTTTGCCACCCGTCGCCCATCCGCCGCTCGTCTCTCTCTCCCTCTCGCTGACAGGTGGACCCCACCTGTCGGGCCGTCGTCCTCGCCGTTTCTTCCTCCGCGCACCGTCGCCATTAACGCGTGCCGCCCCCGAGCTTCCGTTTCCGCTTCTCTCGGCCGTTTCGGTCCGCCATTAATGGCCCCGGAGCACCCGCTCGTCGTGCGCGTTCATTAGCAGCCGTTTCCCCTCGAGTTGTCGCCCGTTTCCGCCGGTTGGAGAGGGAAACGTCCGCGTTTACTCCGGCGAGCTCGTGCGGCCGTTTCTCCCTCTGCGACGTATAAAAATATCTCCCCGGGGAGCCTCTCGCCCTTCGCGTCTTTCCTCTTGCTCCTTCTCCTCGCGTGCGTCGTCGCCGCCGGGTTTTCGTGTCGTCGCGAGCGTTTTAACGCTGCCGCCGCCGTGAGTTCCTCCGCCGTCTCGCCGCCCGCCCGCTCGGTCCTCAGCGCGGACCACGCGTCCGCGCCACTCCCTCGGTTGCGCTGCCCGCATCCGCACCCGCGCGGGCTCGCTCGCGTCCGCGCGACGCCTCGCGCGACGAGCCTGGGCCACGCGTCGCCCATCGTCGCCTTCCCGCCTCCGCGTCCCCGCATCCACGCCGTCCGTCCAAGATCGGAGACGCGAGGCACCAGCTGGCGCCACGCGTCTCCATCTCCACCGTCCAATCCCCGCCGCGTCTCGGTTCCGCCGCCCGCATCCTGTCCTCGCACAAGTGCTCGCGTCCGCGCGACGCTTCGCACGGCGAGCCCCCACCACGCGTCACCGATCGGACGTCGTCCCGCCCCCGCGCTGCCGCATCTCCGCCGTTCGCTCAGATCTGAGCCGAAGGCTCAGATCCGGCCGCGTGGCTGCACCACGCCGCCCGATTCCGCTGCCGCCACCCGAAGTCGCTCGGCTTCTAGCCACGTGGCAGCACCACCAGCGTGCCAAGACTAGTCCACGTCAGCAGCCACGTGGCGTGCCACGTCAGCTGCCACGTCAGCCAAAATCCGCCCTTAGGTGCCACGTGGCAGCCACATCAGCAGTTGACACGTGGCGGCACCAGCGCGCGCCACGTCAGCCCTAGCTTGCCGCGTCAGCGCTGCCGTCTGCGTGTACTGTTCCGTGGACTTGGTCCACCGTGGGCTGGTCCCACCTGTCAGCCTCTGTGGTTTATTTTAATAATTCTTGCTGACGTCATTATTCCGATTTTCCTTTAGAAAAATAATTCTTGCTGACGTCATAATTCATTTTCAGAATAAATTTAATTCCAGAAATGATCCTTTTTCCTTTTTCTTTATTTTGAAACTTCCAAAAGCCATATCTTTCTCATTTTAACTCCAAATTGACCCATTCAAATTTCTAAATTCATCTAAAATTCCAAACTTTCATTTGGTATATTTATTATTAATTTTTGAGTTTTTATTTTATTTTATTTATTTGGTTCTACTCATTTCTCGTGTAGAATCCGATCTGTCCGAAGATTTTCAAGAGCAACTCTAGGAAGATCCTCGCTTACTGCAAGAAGGCAAGTCTCCTTGACCATTTTGCTCCTATGTTTTATAAATAGTTTTTGTAATTATTTTAAATTATTTTCATGGCTATGTTTAATAAATTGATAATTAAATTCCAAAAATTTAGATAAACAACCAATTTGTTATGCCCTCCTTTGGAATTGCTTACCATGTACCTTTGTCAACATAGGATACCCTTTGGCTCAATAATGAGATAGTATTATTCTTGTTGATTTTAAAATATTAGCAAATGCTTAGTTAGCTGATAAATGTAAAAATGCTCATATGAGAAAAATGGTTAATGAATGTTCTGGATTTATTGATTTGTTTGAAAAGTGGTAATAGATGTTTCCACAGTGAATTTTAAAATAAAAATGAAGTTTAAGGTAAAATTTGATGAGGGTGGATGGAATGTTTGGCTGGTGCGGTTTAGCATAGAAAATGGGATTGTGAATGATCCACCCTAGTCATTTAAGGACCGACTCTTGTGTTTGTCCAAACTGAGCAATTCTGTACAACCACAAGTTAAATGGGTACAACCTAGCTAATTAACCTACAATAGTTTAGTTTATATGTCACCATTGGAAAATGGGTACCAGGGATTTGTTGGTTATTCAAAGTGAGGGACAGGGATTTACTGTACTCACATGGCGCAAGAGGGGGCTTCTGACTGTGGTGGATTTAACCTTTCAGCAGTGAAACCTCAGCGGGTGGTATATAAATAGACTAGAATAGGGGAAAAGCTTTGTGATATTTTATCTGGGTCTCATGCCAAAGGAAGCGTGCTGACTATTAAGATAATTTATCTCTTGTGGGTAAAGCTGTACACACTCTGCAGAGTAATAAACTATTCGAATAGCCGTGCCCACGGTCAAGGGCGAGCAAGGAATGCCTTCACATGGTAGAGTTTTGGTTTTGAATTGAAAAATAAAACGTTTTGTAAAACTCGGGAGTGGAAGGAACTCTCGTGATTTTTGGTCTGGTGGATGTAACCAGTTCAGGTGAATTTAACCGTCATAATAAATCTTGGCGGATATAGCCTATGTTATTAGTGTAGGTGGATGAAACCTTCACTAAATTATTTATTTAGTTTCAATTATTGAAAATAAACTGTTTAACAAGTTGCTTTTATGATAAGTATGTAAATTTGAAATAAAATGCTGATTTCTGCAAAAAGAACCATATAACCTTCCTTTGTTAAACCCTGCATATAATGCATTTTTCCCAAGACTTGCGGAGTACATTTTTGTACTCACACGCTACACTTCAAAATAACTCTCAGAGGAGGTCGAAGCTCAGGAAGAAGATTACGACTATTGTTTCGCTTGCGGCTGCGATGGATTCTTTCCGGAGGACTAGGTCGCTCTTCCCCAGTCAATTGCCTGTGGCGTATTGATGGGACTTCGCCGGTTTATCTTTTGCTTCCGATGTGTTCTGTTTGTGTGAGGTCTTGAAACCTCCTTTGTAAATAAGACTTCAAGGTCTGTACTCTCGAGTATTGTAATAAAGCGTTGTTGGTTATGTATCATATCTGTTTAACTGTGTGCACTAGCTTTGATCTGGGACTAGTGCGGTAATACACAGGGGGTCCAAGAGTTCCTACTCCAGGGTCTCACACCACCCCGCACCGCCGCCTCCTCCTCCCCCACCCCTCCGCTCCGCCGCCGCCTCCTCCCCCCACCCCGCGTTGCCGCCACCTCCTCCTCCTCCCCACCCCGCGCCGCCGCCTCCTCCCATCCCTCCCACCCTGCGCCGCCGCCTTCTCCCCTCCCTCCCACCCCGCACACCGCCTCCTCCTCCCCCCACCCCTCCGCGCCGCTTCCTCCTTGCCGACACGGGCGTCTCGAGCCCCCAGGACAACGGCAAGGGCGGTGGGGAGGAGGGCACCTTCCTGCTGGGGCAGCCGACCTGGGAGGACGTCGGCGGCGGGCGGTGGCGGTGCGCGGAGACGAGGCACGAGCTGCCGGAGCGGGAGAAGGATTCGTATGCGCGGTCCCGTGCCTGTCGCCTCGCGCTCATTGACCACGCCGTCGCGCGCAAGAAGCCGCCGCTTAACACCTTCAAGCCCCACCACGAGCACAAGTGCGTACCGATCCGCCCCCTTCTGCTGCTAATCTTCTATTCTGTGTTGCTGCGTGATGCGCATCCAACGCATCTTGTCCCGAATTTGTTTAGGAACGTATGGATCACTCTGCTGCGTGCTGGAGGGTTTGATCGGCTATCCCTTAGTGCTCTTTTGAGGGATTATAGGGTTCTAATCGTATTAAAATCTGGCACTTTTATGCAGATTGTAATGTGAAACAGAGTAACAATCAGTTGATGCGCGTGCTTGTAATTGTGTTGTGCTTTGGCTGTTGCCTTTTAGGATGTGGTTGTGCTGAATTTAGTTGTGTTTTGCGTTGTAGGTCGAAGCTGATATGCAGCATTACTAGGGATACGATAAACAAGTTGAAGGAGCACATCTGGAAGCACATCAACGGGAAGAGGTTTCCGAACAAACTAGGTAAGAATTGCTCATGTACTGTTTGTATTGCCAGATGTGGCAGCTGGCACATCATATACTGTTGCTATTGAATTGAACTGTGTTGTTTTCATATGTTTCTCAACTGGTTGAAGAACCCATGATGGATTTGCTTGACTACTTCTATATAATTGTGCTTTTTTTAATGGTGCATTTTTTATACCCATGTGATTTATCATTTTGGAATTTCGCCAACAATGAATTTAAAGATAAATGGTTCATTAATACTGGACGAGTACTCGGTGCCAAGGTTCTAAATACCGGAACCAGAAGAAATCCCGGTCGGCGGCCGGTAACGGTAACCGGGCGGTTACCGGAAAAATTGGTCAAAATTTGAAAATCAAAATTTGAATTTTGAGATGTTTTGAAACCGGTAACCGAAAAAACCGGCCAGTAACCGGAAAAACTGCCCGGTTACCGGAAAAATCAGAAAAAATCGGCAAAAATTCAAAATTCAAAAATTGATATTGGCCGGTTTTTTGGGTTACCGGTCTCCACCGATAAAAACAGTAACCGGCGGTTACCGGCCAGTAACCGCCGAGATTTTGAACCCTGCTCAGTGCCTTTCTTAGAACAATTCTGTATGGATTGATTGTGAATGATTATTTGAGCGGATTATGCGCCTTGCTCTGGAATAGCTATTTGCACTCTCTCTCATTCCTCTTCTCTTTGGTCTAGAAATGATAAGGAATAATTCTGGTTATTGAAATCCCTTCCAATAGAATTTGTCTGGAATTCTCATCTCCCACACAACGAACTGCTTTTAAGCCATTGCACTGGAATGTTTGCTTGCTCCTACGTCTAACATGCATACCCCTATTTTAACAGAAAAACTAGAAGAAAAGATGGCATCAGGTGAGGCAGCCAAAGAAGAAGGACAAGAAGAAAGCTATTGTTGTCAACCCTTCTTTGCCACAAGAACCTAAACCAGAGGTCTATGATTCAGATGATCCAGATTTCTGGGTGCCTCCTGTTGGGAGTCGTTGGGACGATGATGATGGGAAGGACCGATAAGAGTCATCTCCAGATAAGGATGAAGGAGCAGATAATGAAGGTGTGCCTGGTGAGTGTTAATTTGTCAAATCACATGTAATTGCTTTAATTTAGCAAGCCCAAAAGCTCGTAGTTGTAGTTCCAAACACATTTGGTAGATATTGTTGCTTCATTACACTAGATACTATACAAGATGTTGTTGTTTAAGTGGAGGTTTATCTATACTGGGTAATATATTTTGCAGACTGAATATAAGAAACAGAATTGTGTTCACTCAGTTACTATTTCTTATTTTCTTTAGCCAACTAATGGTTAGCAAGCATGTAGTGTTTACAGATGAGCAGAATATGGTGTTGGGTAGCATTTTTCACAATTTGTACTTGCTAGCAGCTTCAGCATCTGTTTATGTTATTGTTAAATACTTCTCTGCAGGAAGCTAAAATATTACCATCAACTGTTCTATTTGCTAACATTTTATTTTTTGAGTTGACTTGCAAATGGTTTTATTTTCTCTCCCTCTTGTGAGTTTTTTCTTCTATATCATGTAGTGTGTGATTGAACTATGATCTATGCAGCCTTATTCATCACAACTCTCTGCTTTTGGATTTTATGATGGAAGTCCTTTGCAATCATATGGTCCTCTTCCAAGCTCTTTTGTTTGATTATTTTCCGAAAATAAGCCTTTTGTTGATGTATGAGGTTGATCTGTAGTTACATTGTGGTGTACTAAATATCGTTCAGTGGCATTCTCCCAGTTTCTTAATTTTGTGTTTATAGTCTTTTTTCAATCGTGATGGAAGTAACTATGATTTTGAAATGTAGAATATGAAATGTTCAATTTCTAATTTGGAAAATGGCTATATGATAGATGATGATGAAGACGACAATATGGCTGACAAGGGTAATGACGACTCAAGGGAACTTGCTTCAAGGTATTCTTCAATAATCCTTCAAAATTCCAATCAAATAGTGCACGCTGTCACATTCTTAGGGATAATGTTGACTCTTGTAGCAGGACAAAGCCATTGTCAGTATCAGCAGTTGGGCCAAGTAGTTTCGTTTCAAGGAAGAAAAAACCCAGAAAGGACCAGTAAATGTTGGCTCTCAATTTATTCTAGCAATTATTCAAGAACTTGTTCCACCTTTCTTCATGTGGAGGAACAACTTCGTTTACATTTCCAATTTTCTACTAGATGCTTCTCAGTGGTCAGTGCTGTCACATCGCTGCACCTTGCAAGATGATTATTGGAAGTAGCGTGCTAATGGATACTTATATTTGTACAGACTGAAGAGCCAATGCTTGTTTTCCTAGGCGTTGTTGCGTGACTTTGTCCGTTAGAAGGAACAGAGTTATTCCATGTTACATTCTCTTTTTCTGATCTTTATGTAATCTCTAAATCGAGAGTACGTGCGCGTCTGTTGCCAAGAGTCATATAGAGTTAATCCAATTGATTCATCTGGACGTCTCTTGGATTGGCTTTTTTCTGATGGCACGACATCTATCGGATAGTGTGTGTGCCTAAACTTTAGAAATTAGAACTATATCTGCTACGTTCAATGCAAGAAACATTACAGTGATCTGGTCAAAATTTGATTGCAGTTAATCCATCCTCTCTCTCTCTCTCAATTCACACAACGTTGTAAGTTCGTCAAATATTATTTCACAGAGCTTACATTTTCTTTATTTGCAACACAACAAATTCCAAAAGTTGCCTTAAAATTTCGACAGCTATTTCACTCGGTCACCAGAATTCGTGACCAAAACGCTGGCAGAGATGGTGTCATCTGTGCTCACTTAGCTATGCCAGGAAGGGATGCCTTAGGGCTTTCGCTGTAAGCCGGGCGGCAGGATTGTACCTAAGAAGGCCTTGTAGCAGATCAGCAAAATCCTCTGCATGCTGCATCACTAGATTATGTTAGCAGAAAAATAGGGTAGATTTTGAGCACATTAGTATTCATTTTACTGTACCAAACACATTGTAAGCAGATGACAGTTACGGTAACAACATAATCTGCCCTTTTCAGCATGTGGTATGGTAGAGGGCCAAACACCCTCTCCATCATAGCCAGATGTTCCAAATTTTCATGGGTCTGAAGCAGTGCCTCTTTCTGCAATGCCTTGGTGAGTTAGCATCTTCACGATGTTGCAGTGATAGGACTACAATGGGGATGATATAACTGAGATGTCATCTGTTGTTAAGGTATATTCATAATGTACCTTATGAACTATCCGACAGTACAGTCTGACAGTTATTCTTCAAGACAGTCTGACAATTATTTATGTATTAAAAATACTATGGAAAAATATTGTTTACTATCATTTCTGTACATATTGTTATATGTGGTGCTTGTTCTATCATGCTTCACTAATATGATGCTTGATTTATTTATGAGTATAAACATGTATGTTTTGTTTGATACATGATGACGTAAGAAAAAATTGATATTTATTATTCAGTTTGAGATCATATTTGATAGTATGCATAACTTTTATTTGGTTTTCCGTTGCAATACACGGACACCTTACTAATATATATATATATATATATATATATATATATATATATATATATATATATATATATATATATATATATATATATAATGCTTGGATAGGCTCAAGAGCCATTGACGGTAGTCTACTTGGGAACGCTATATGTGTAGTGGAGTAGCGGACGATGTCCGTCTATAATGACACCAGTTTCATACTAGCCGAGCATGAGAGTGGCAGATGGAATTGATGAAAGGCTTCGTGTCTTTGCTTTTGATGCACATCAAATAAAACGTGTCTATTGCATGGCATGATGACCAAGCTGTTTGTGGATAAAATAAAGCACCTATGTAGAGTGTAACTAAAGTATGGCTTATACTTCCTATTCTAAGAAGGAACTGTGTTCGGTGCAGGAAATGAACTATTGGAAAGTTCTCAAGACCTGTGTTTGCCTCATGATCATAGATTTCTAAATAATTAATCTGACTCCTTTCTTCAAGAAATGCTTTCGGAAACTTCATTCCATTGGTAGGATCGGGTCCTTTAGATGATGGTCGGCACGTCATTCACTTTGCTATGCATGGACTTATTGAGTACCTTTCGTACTTATCCCTATATTGTATTCTCCTTGTTAGATTGCTAACACAATAGAGGTAAAAAATGTTTCCTTAAACATCAAGATGAAGGAGATGCCTAACTTCAAGCAATAGAAGGATAGAACTAGAAGCTCGGCTGCGGCAAACCAAATCTTGAAGATTGGAGCAATAGCAATATATTAGCATCTCTATTGTAAGAGTCAAGTCTAGTTGTGTATCAAATATAATTATAAAACTATCTTCCCGCTACTTTATTTATCGAATCCACTGCAATTGCTTTACTATGCTACTCTAATGTGCGCATTGTTGAAATTAGGCCCATATTTGAGGCCTATTTTCTTTAATTCCAAAGCATGCAAGGTTTATTACCGTATTGCTTACGCAAAGTGGGGGAGACCAATTTATAAGGTGGAGTCCATGCCACTCCTTGAATTATGGAAGTGGATGGTATATATGGATGGCTTTGGCTAAATACACACACGTGCACACGCGCGCGCGTATTCGCGTATTTTCGCGTGAAAATCGTGTGACTTGCGACTTGTGGCCGCGCCATGATGTGGCGCGCCACTTGGCAGACTATGTCCATATTATTTTTGCTAAACCTTGTACCGTCTCTCTTTTTGACTGGTCATGAGACTGTTTAATTTTCAATAATTTTATTTGAATATCAGCAGTTACCAGTGAATAATGGAGTCAATTATTTCTTTTGACTGGTAATAAGACTGCTTAAATATTTGGTTTGAATACGAGCAGTTACTAGTGAATAATGGAGTCAGTTACCAGTGAATAATAGTGTCAGTTACTAGAGAGTAATTGGGATGTCTATAAAAGGCCTGGAGACGTGGAATGCACTAGAGTACAAATATGCAGAGGCAGAAGCTGGTCGCTGGCTCTACATGTGTGAGCAATTTTTTGACTTCAGCATGGATGAGGCTAAGTCCATAGTTGGACAAGCTCATGACCTTCAGCTACTAGTCGGTGAAATTGCGCACTTGGGCTGTGTGTTACCTCCTAAGTTTGTGGCTGCGGGCATTGTTGCTAAACTCCCTCCTTCTTGGCGAGATTTTGCCACCATATTCACCCCAATCAAATGGGATAGCTGAGAGGAAAAACCGGACACTAACGTATTTGGTCAATGCCATGTTAGAGAGTTCCGGTATGCCTAAGGTATGGTGGGGGGAAGCTATATTGACAGCAACTTTTGTCCTAAATAGAGTAATCACTAAAAGGAGTGAAATTACTCCATATGACGGATGGAAGAGGAGAAAACATAATGTTAATTTTCTGCGAACTTGGGGGTGTTTGGCAAAAGTGTATATTTAATAAGAGGAAAGTGTTTTAAGAAACGGGATGGTTTTAGAAAGCTGTCTTAGGTCCGAATTTGATCCAGAAAATAGTTGAGCGAGTGGCCTTGGTGAGGCAGAATCTGTTGGCCGCCCAGAGCAGGCAGAAAAGCTATGCGGATGTGAGGAGAAGGGATTTGGAATTTGAAGTGGGAGATCAGGTGCTTTTGAGAGTATCTCCCTCTAAGGGGGGTGGTGAGGTTCGGTACCAAAGGAAAGCTTAGCCCAATGTACGTTGGGCCTTTCACGATCCTAGCTCGAATCGGGAAGTTGGCATATCAGTTGGATCTTCCCGAGTCTATGTGCGGGGTGCATAACGTGTTTTACGTGTCCATGTTGAGGAAGTACCTGCGAGATCCGGAGCTTCGTATTTCACTAGAACCAGTAATACTTGAACAAGATTTGTCCATTGAGTCCAAGCCAGTTCGAGTTCTGGAAAGATCAGAGAAAGTATTAAGAAATAAATTTTTAAAGTACGTTAAGGTGCTCTAGTCGTAGCAGACCGAAAGGGAGGCCACTTGCGAATTGGAGTCTCGCATGCGTGAGCAATATCCAGAATTATTCACATCAGGTGTGTGTTTTTACAATTAAGTTTAGTCATGATAAATCATTGGTGTTTGCTTGAGTAGAATTCGGGGTCGAATTATGTTTAAAGGGGGTAGAATGTAATGCCCCAGAAGTGATTTGAGATATAATCGTTTTTCTTTTGAGGAAATGATCTTTTAGAAAATTGTTAATCAGGGATTTCTTTTAGAGAGGGGGGTTTTTCTGAAAGATTTCGGCAACCTGGGCCTAGGCCTGGGCCAAGTGGGGGCCGGCCAAAAAGGGGGGAGGTGCCCCTCCCCCAAACCCTAGCTCCCCTCCCCCTGCCTTGCAGCCGCCCCTCCCCCTTCCCCCCCGTCTTGCGCCGCCTTCCAGCAGCTCCTCCTTCTCCCCCATTGAAGCCTTCTTCATCGGTTTGTCAAGGGTAACCCCTGCTGTTCCTCAATTGGATGCATTTTTATTAGTTGTTACTTTATCGATATTCTAGACTGCCAGGACAGAATGGGTTAGGCGGTGGTTTTGGGGTAGTTTCGTGGGGATTCAGATCTGGACTTCTCCTAGAGAGTTGTAGAGGACGTCGTTATCTTTCCATGAAGAGCTAGAACACGTCGATTGGACCTTTGTAGCAGAAGTTATGATTTTTCTTGTAAAGACTGTTCTGCAGATCGGGAGTTTTCTGTCAGATTTTGGTAGATTGGTTTGGACGATTAGAAAACGGGAGAAACAGGGGATCTCCATATTATGAAAGTTGTAGATAATTGTCGTAGATTTCCATGAAGGTCAAGAAATTATGATTCGGACACTCGGGCTGGAAGTTATGGCATTTTTAGTGCTCTGTCCAGAGAACCCAACGTGAACATTGATGTTTTAGAACATTGGATGGTGCAGGTAGAAGATGGCCGAATCAGGGAGGCTCACCAACTAGGTTTAGTTAGACAATCTAATTGTCTTTCCAGAAAGTCTAAGAACACCCTATTCAGACTCCTGTAACATTAGATACGAATTTTTGAAGTTGACTGTCCATAGAGGTAGGCGGAATGACCTGTAGAATTTGGGAATTGGAACCAAGTTAGATGAATTCACTAGTTCGTGATTGTTTTTATTTGGGCAAAGGTCCGCTAATGTTATCTTAGCAAATATTATAATTATTATTCAAGTGGAGGACGGATCCCAGAGGCGGCACCTTCTGCTCGTTCCCCGTTTTCTCGCAGTTAAGACAAGTATAATGATGGTTTAAAAGTTGATAGTATGGAACGTCGATGTTTGATCCATATTATGAATATATATGTGTCATAGTTGGGGGAAGGATGTATTGATGCTGTTTATGGGTGATTGTAATTTACAGTGTTCATGTATATTTCTGGTGCACGGATAACGTGAAATGCAAGATTATTTTATTGAGACATTCACGCATATGCATCATGTTGAATCTATTGAAGTCTTGGTCACAAGATGACTAAGCGCCGAGGTCCCCGTCATGTTGATGACATAACGGGCTAAAGGTCTCCATACTTGTGGAGTATGGGCAATTGGTCCCTGTACCAGGTGTTACAGGCATGGGTGTGCATCGACGGATGCACACTTTGCATTACCGGTAAAATGCAAAAGAGAAAGAGATAAAGAGATTGTTGATCATCTTGCATAGCATGACTTATTGTATGGTTGATAGACGAATAGGTGAAGTGATGTTCATGAATGTTCTTGCTATTTTCTATTATATTTGCCGAGTCGTTGGACTCACTCTTGTTGCTGTTATTTCTTTTAGGTACCGTACGAGATCGGCATGCATGGGGAAAGAGAAGAAATAGACTTGTTGCACTTGCACGTTCCACCCATACTGGAAATAAAGGAAGAGAATTAGATATAGGACGCAAGGACTATTTAAGTATCATTTGATTATAAACCTTGGATTTTATTTGTAATAAGAGTTTAGAATATTCATGATGCTCATGCTCTTTCTCTAGGTATTATATCCATGAATGGTATAGTACTCTTTAATCTAATTGCTTAGCATTGAACTTACTACTTGAGGATTGTCTATTATAATTGCTATTACTTGTGAAAGCCCTCTGATTTGGATAGATAAACAAAGGAGGTTTTGCCAAAATTTTGTAAAACGTAATTAGATAACATTGTTTTACTTCTAGTTGGGTAGCATTTTGGATCATTGTTTGGCCGGGGTGTTACAGTTGGTATCAGAGCGGGCTTTAGGTCCGTGGTAATTAAAATATTAAATTGACACATTGATGCACAGTAGGATGGGATGGGCTAAGCATTGCATTCATGCTTTGACATGTTATATTGATGATTTATGTTATGAGATGATCTTGTATGATTATGTTTTGCTTCTATGACTGTTATGAGTGAGAATAGTCAATGATAAGAGGTAAAGGTTGTAGTGGTTGCCTTAGACATTGCTAGTTTATACCACCGATCATGGTAAAGGGATAGTGATGCATTTACCTTGGGTAACTTGGTTGCAGATGTTGTGGGTGAGATTCTTTAGAAAAGTTATTGTCTTCTTTGAGTTGATTTTGGCCAATTCTTAGCCTATTGTGGTTAATGAGTTTCTCTTGAGTTAGTGGTTCATTGCAATTGTTGGGTGCCAATAGGCTTTTAATTATTTTTGAGACAAATATTGTTTCTTTTTTATTGTTGAGTTGCTCTTGCTGGTCGTGAGTAGTGTTATTTTGCGAGAGGGATATTTCAATGTTTGTTCCATCTTTCTTATTGGAAAATATGACTCATTTATTCGTTTGACTTATTGAAAAAAAATCAAAGCTTTATGATGCAAGTTCATTAACTTGCGAAGCTGTGGCACTTTGCTTTCTTTTTGGGTTATTTCGATTGTAGGTGTTTATTTCCCCTCTTTTCTGAAAGGAGGTGTTAAAACCCTTTGTGGTGTTTAAGTAGGAGGTGGCAATCATGTAAATCATTCATAAGTTGTGAATTATCAAGTTGAAATGTTAGCGTGGTACATAATTAATTTCTACTATCATACTTGGAAGTGTACATGATTATTATGATATTGTCATGTTGTAGTTGTTAAAAGAATTGTGGTTAAGAATTTCTCAATTCATGTTTAGAACTCATGCAATTATTGAGGAATATGAACAAAAGTGGTTTGATTATTATAGTTGTTTAAATTCCCAACTCATGATCTTTCTCTAGGTATTATATCCATGAATGGTATAGCACTCTTTAATCTAATTGCTTAGCATTGAACGTATTAATTGAGAATTGTCTATTATAATTGCTATTACTTGCGAAATCCCTCTGATTTGGATAGATAAACAAAGGAGGTTTTGCCAAAATTTTGTAAAACGTAATTAGATAACATTGTTTTACTTCTAGTTGGGTAGCATTCTGGGTCATTGTTTGGCCGGGGTGTTACAGGGTGTTTGGCAAAAGTCAATATACCATTGCAGAAAAAGAGAAAACTTGGACCAAAAACAGTCGATTGTATTTTTCTAGGATATGCTCACAATAGCACAGCCTATAGATTTTTAGTAGTTAAATTAGAAACTCTTGAGATTATTTCTTACAATAATGGAGTTTAGAGATGCTTCATTTTTTGAGAATATCTTTCCTATTAGAACAGTAGGTAGTACTTCAACACGAACTGAAAATATTCAAAACGATAATATCGAAAATGAGAATAATCAAACTTCTGAACTTTCCACCATTGCTGAACCAATTTATGATATCCCTAAGGAAGATAACAATCTAGTCGAAGAAGCTCCTCAAAGGAGCAAAAGACAAATGGTTGAGAAAACCTTTAGAGATGACTTTATTGTATACCTTGTGGATGATGTGCCAAAGACTCTTTCAGAAGCTTATGCATCTTTTGATGCTGAGTATTGGAAAGAGGCAGTCCGTAGCGAGATGGACTCTATCATGGCTAATGAGACTTGGGAGATCACCGATCTTCCTATTGGGTGCAAACCTGTAGGATGTAAGTGGGTTTTTAAAAAGAAATTAACGCCCGATGGTACCATTGAGAAGTACAAAGCAAAACTTGTAGCTAAGGGTTATACCCAGAAAGAGGGAGAAGATTTCTTCGATACCTATTCTCCTATCACCAGATTAACCACCATCAGAGTGCTCCTTACGTTAGCATCTTCCTATGGTCTGCATGTTAATCAAATGGACGTGAAGACAGCTTTCCTTAATGGAGAGTTGGAGGAAGAAATTTATATGGATCGACCCGATGGTTTTGTGATTTCTGGACAGGAAAATAAGGTATGCAGACTATTAAAATCCTTATATGGTTTAAAGCAAGCACCTAAACAATGGCACGAAAAGTTTGATAAGACTTTGACAACCGTTGACTTTATTGTGAATGAAGTTGATAAATGTATATATTACCGCTATGGTGAGGGTCAATGAGTGATCTTGTGTTTGTATGTATATGACATACTTATATTTGGAACAAACACTACTGTAATTGACGAGGTCAAATATTTCCTATCCCGATGTTTTGATATGAAAGATTTAGGAGAGGCAGATGTTATTCTGAATATTAAATTGATCAAGAATGAAAATGGGATTATTTTGAGCCAATCTCATTATGCTGAGAAAATATTAAGCCGTTTCGGCTTTGAAAATTGTAAAGTTTCTCCAACACCCTATGATGCGAGCATTAAGCTTCGAGAAAATCAAGGGTTAGGAAAAGATCAATTGAAATATTCACAAATTATTGGGTCACTCATGTATTTAGCTGGTGCCACAAGACCTGGCATTTCATTTGCTGTGAGCAAATTAAGTCAGTTTACTTCTAACCCAGGAGATGATCACTAGGAGGCACTTGAAAGAGTGTTGCGCTACTTGAGGAGCACAACATTTTATGGAATTCGTTATACTGGATACCCTTCTGTATTAGAAGGGTACAGTGACTCCAATTGGATCTCTGATGCTGATGAGATCAAAGCTACAAGTGATTATATGTTTACTTTAGCTGGTGCTGCAGTTTCATGGAGGTCTTGTAAATAGACTATATTGACGAGGTCAACCATGGAAGCGAAACTTGTAGCACTTAACACAGCCACTGTTGAGGCTGAATGGCTAAGAGAGCTTCTGATGGACTTGCCGTTGGTTGAGAAACCAATACCGGTAATCCTGATATACTGTGATAATCAAACTGTGTTGGCCAAAGTCACAAATACAAAGGATAATATGAAGTCCTCTAGACATGTGAAGCGGAGGCTTAAATCTGTCAGAAAATTGAGAAACTCCGGAGTGATAGCTGTGAACTATATTAACACTGAGAAAAATCTGGCAGACCCTTTTACAAAGGGATTAGCACGGAAAGCGATTTTCGTTGCTTCTATGGACATGGGAATGATGCCCCTTTAAGTTACATCACAATGGTAACCCATGCCTTCTTGATCGGAGATCCCGTGACTTAAGTAATGGGAAAAATAAGTTGATGTTGTAACAAGAGAGTACATATTAGTTATACACATGTCCGAATAAATAAAGTACTCTCAACTGTATGAAAGGTTGGCATAAAACCTTAATGTATTCATGAGGAAAAGGTATTAGCCTGCAGGATACCTAGAAAAAATACACCTAGTTGAGCTCAACTGTTTGGTCGCAATTCATGAGAATAGGGCATTCTCTAGAAAGCTCATGAGCAGATAAGGGAGCATGACCATATAACGCTCCGTTTAGACGTGGTTCATTGATAGCCTAGTATCAGTTGAGATTTCAAGTGAAGTCTGATTACGAAAAGCTGTGAATTCAAGGCATAGTCCATTCATTAGCTGTGAGAAGATGAATCTTGCTAATCTAGGTGTAAGTTCAACCCGTACGGGACTTACATTATAAGAATGGTATATTAAACAACACTTCAGTACAATACATTCGACATCTTTGTGCTTCATGCTTTGGAATTGGTGGGGGATTGTTGAAATTAGGCCCATATTTGAGGCCCATTTTCTTTAATTCCAAAGCATGCAATGTTTAGTGCCATATTGCTTACGCAAAGTGAGGGAGACCAATTTATAAGGTGGAGTCCATGCCATTCCTTCAATTATGGAAGTGGATGGTATATGGATGGCTTTGGCTAAACACACACACGCGCACGTACGCACGCGCGCGTATCCGCGTATTTTCGTGTGAAATCACGTGACTTGTGACTTTGACGTCTCTCTTGGCAGATCGTGTCCACCTTGTTTTTGCTAAACCTTGTACCGTCTCTCTTTTTGACTGGTCATGAGACTGTTTAATTTTCATTAATTTTATTTGAATATCAGTAGTTACCAGTGAATAATGGAGTCGGTTATTTCTTTTGACTAGTAATGAGACTGCTTAAATATTTGGTTTGAATACGAGCAGTTACCAGTGAATAATAGAGTCAGTTACCAGTGAATAATAGCGTCAGTTACTAGAGAGTAATTGGGATGTCTATAAAAGGCCTGGAGACGTCCAGGTTTAAACTGTACTTCTCCATTCTTTTCTCCCATTGTCTTCTTCCACTCTTGTACAAAGTGTTGAGCAATCGAACCTCATCGACCTTTCTTCTCGGCGTGCACCAGGAAGAGAGGAGAGCGGGATCTCCGAACCATTGTCGCAGAGAGAACCTGCTCAGGGCGGCAATAAGGTTTCTGGGCAGCGCATCTGCGCGACCGCTCCTACTACATCTTGCACCGCATCGAGTCTTCACTGCATCACGCCTGCGCTACTTCTTATTCCTCATCAAGCCCAACAGTAAGTCATTCGTGTGTTCATACGTGTAACACCCCAGGATCCACATTACCTTGGAATGCCACTAAACCTCTCTACAGCTAGCAAAAAATTTCAAGATAATTTATTCTAGCAACAATCTTTAGACATGAAGCCTTAAGCGGAAGCATAAACAAATAGGGGAACAAAGATAACGACTACAAATCCAATAATTGAATCGACCTCTAGTAGATTAATCAAAGAATAGTTCACAAGTTCGTCATTATTAAATAAAATAATCATCCACGGTTAGCTAGGCATTTGGCTAGAATTCCATCGACTTTATTACTTCATGAATTGATGAACCAAGTGCGTTATTGTGGTGCCGCTCTACCCATCCCATGAATGCTCAAGAATCACCTGTGGAGGGGGGGAAACAAATGTGAGATAAAAAATCTCAGCAAGCAAACTATTTAACAGGCTATTCATACTACAAACAAATATACCACATCATTAAAGTATCCACATGTCCATATCTACAATGTTCAACCACATTCATTAACAAGCTAATTAAACTACAATGATATTAAGCATCAATAACCATTTCCCAAATGACCATAATTATAGCCTCAACCATATCTACTACTAGCAATAGTAAAACATTAGCAAATGATTCTTGATTAACTACTTTATATCATCCACCACCACCACTATCAATGACAATAAAGCATTAACATGATTTACCTCGCTAACTTTATTATTTCTCTCATCCACAACTGCTATCAACAATTACCACAAGAGAAAAAAATCTCATGCCACAATCACAACCCCTACCAAACCTCAAGGGATGAACCACAATCCATGACCACAGCCACTTTCCTCATACCACAAGTGGCTCTCATGAGCCAATTCCACTTTACAACTATGAAGTTGCAATTATTTGTAAAATAACTTCACCATAATATATTGCATAAGTATGCAAATGATCTTTCCACAATGCAATGCATATGCATGCTATGCTCCACTGCACCTTTACCCAACAAGGTAAAAGTGTGCATCGTGCTACGGCAATGCACGATGCTGTACCGGTACGGTCGCGGCTATAAACGGCGACATCCACAATGCAAATATCATGATATGTTATGAATGATATGATAATCATAAACCACAAGAATTTAACCACGAAGGTCTACCATATAACCCACATTCAGTTCACCAAGATCATAATCAATCGATCTATAGTGAATTCTACCACATAGACCACAATATATTCATTGAGATTGCTACCACCACAACCACAAGTATTCACTAAGAATACTACCACCAAGACCACAATAATACTAACTTGAAGGGCATCAATATGATCCTCATGAATTTAACAACAAGAAAATACCATCAGAATCACCATGCATTTACTTTCAAACCACAATTGGCTCATTAAGCAGATTACCACAATACTACACAAACTCATCAAACATAGCAATTGATTAATATCATGCTATCACATTATTTCTTAGAAAACGTCTAACCATGATATATCATTTAACATTACGAAAAAATAATGCATATTGCAAGTAGTAAGAATAACAGGTTAAACGGTAGCATATCCGCTACGTTTACTTGCCTCTACCGGCGAAGCGACGAAATCACGCGCGTTCAGAAGCAAAACCACCTGTCCAAAAAGGTACCTCTCAGCACATATTACAACAATGAAAATGCGACTCTCAAAGAAAAGATATCGCTAAGCCCTAGAATCCCACAACATCCTTCCCCGCGAAACGGTTCTACAATCTTCCCACTTCAACGGCGCTGCTTAACATTTTCCTATCTTTAAAAATGTAAAACTAATCACAGCAAAAGATATATATCTGGATTCTTGACTTAAATACCTACACTTTTCATGTAGATCACATATTTTTATTTTGTTCTCAGCATGGTGATATCTAATGCACAAAACAGAGGACGTCCTCTGTTCTGAAAGTCTGGACAGCCGACTTGTAACGCGTCCCCAGAACAGATCAAGGCTCTAACAATTCTGGTTCTTTTACAGCAGCTATATTACTGAACTCCCTACCTTTTTCTCAATTATTACCAAAAATTTAAAAATCATCTTCTACCCCTAATTCCCCTTTGAACAGCAAACAGCCCCAGTCTGCATCCCTGGCAGACAGCGGGGTTCCTGACCCTGTTACGCCGAGGTCCCATGGCCAAAAATTCTGAAAAAACTATAGTAGATGCGTATCATCGTCCTCTACATTTTTTCTTTTGGGGAGACCCACGGGAAAAATCGTTTTTGGGGCCTAAACAGCACGAACAGCAACGCTGCGCGAATCAATATACAGGCAGACAGCAGGGATTCTCTAATTGGGGTTTCTAAATCCTAATCCCCACCAAAATCTTGAGCTAAGAACCCTAAAATAGCATAAATCAAAGGGATTAGGATGAGGGAGAATTACCTAGGGATTTGGGATCACCTCTCTCTTCCACTTCTTCTCTTTCCCTTCTCCTCCTTCTCTTCCTCTCCTTCTCCTTCCTCTTCTCCTTCTTCTCCTTGCACTAGGGCAGCACCAAAGGGGAGGGGGAGGGTGCAAGCAGGGTGGGGAGGTGGTGGCTTGGGGTGGGAAAAAGGGGAGGGAGAGCTCCCCAAGGGTTTATGAAGGGGATGCTAGGGTTTGGGAGGGGGTATGAGCCGCCGTTTGGGCTGGCTGGCCCAAACTGGCTGGCCCACCCCTCCGGAGCCCAAATCTCTAAATTAATTATTTTAATTCTCTTTTTATTATTTTAGACTATTTCAAAGAATTTATTTTCACCTCCCGCGATTTACCAAAAATCCAGGCGACTCCGCGATTAATTTAAAAAAATGACGCCAAAACGACGTTCAGGATATTACAGTACGACTTTGATACTATATTTTTCTTGCGTATTTTCCGAAGTATGATAAGTAGCCTACTGTTAGTAGTTAGTTATGCATCACTAGTATATTGTTTTTGTCTCCTACTAAAACTTGGAATTAAAATATTGCCTACATTTATAACACGCATTCCTCGATAAAAGCGAGTCTTTGCGAGGTACAAGACGAATACTTGCAAGCTACCAAAGGCAGTGGCATTCTGGGTCGCCACAGAATGCTACCCAAAGTTGTCCAAATCAAGATCTTGAATGGAATCGAAGTTGTTGTGATAGGATTGAATAGTAGAATCTAATATCCTACTTGTTTCAAGCAGCTTCTCACTTTTAACTTTTAGAAGTCGATTTTTAAACAGGGTGATTTTTTAAGATAGTTTCTATAAGCCATTTGTAGGAGTTATTGCAGAAGCCATTTTGAACAGAGTGACTTCTTAACGCAAGCAAGTATCTCTTATCTCAATCTTTCTCGTAAGCAGTTAAAAGCTAAAACACTTTTGAACAAGGCATTATAGCCTTTACTTAAAAACTGTAATCCAAATGAATAATCAATAGTTGCCTATGCAAATAATAGCATATATGAATGGATAAAAGGTGAATGCTTACAAATTGGTTAATTTTAGGATAAGTAAAATCGGTTATGACCCTATTGGAATACGCGTAGGCTACGGAAGCAGAAAACAAAACTTTTCTACCGCGCACCCAAGAACATCATGCTAAGGAAGGATCATGGATCGTTACCACTTAAACGCGCAGCGCAGCGGAAGAAGAATTGGAAACCGATCCAATCTCGCGCGTCGAGGTAGTAGTGGAAGTAGCCGATCGTCCCGAACAGATCGTCTCCTCCAAAGACGCCGATCAAGATCGCAACGAGCAGCGCCTCCACCGGTATCCACACGTCCGGGTCGGGCGCCGATCGCGAGTGTACTAGCACTCGTGAGCGCTAGGGTTTGGCTCGGAGGTGGCGGCTAGGGTTTTGCTAGATGTTAATCGGGACGAATCCTCCGCCCCTCGCCTCCATATATATAGACCTCCTCACGTGGGCCTCGTGGACCGAGGCCCAATAGGAGTCTATTCGGATCTCTATCCGAATTGAGCCCATATCCGAATCATATTCGAATTAGTGTTCCAACCCGTTAAGCGTGCGACCACAGAGGTTCACGTATACTTGGTCGTGACTGAAACGCCTTTCCGCTACCATGTTAATAGCGGCCTCTAGTAAGACATATTAACCCCAAAGTATATGTAAAGATCATATCGGCTGAACTCGTAATGTTCTCTCATGTACGAATCCCTTTGCCTCACGATATAGATTGAGCTCAAGGCGAGACTGTGTCATCCTCTTAATAGCTCAATCACTCTCTCGATTCCGTGATGGATTATAAACTCGTGATTGACTCCTCAATCACCTTGGCATGGCCATGCACTTTCATAATCCATTACATCGAGGCCCAGAGATATCTCTCCCATAAGGAGGGGCAAATTCTATCTTGATCATTCACATCCCACTACATGTTTCATGGCAAACCGAAGACTACTTTTATGACTACCCGATTCGGAGTAGTGTTTAGTAGTCCCAAAATAAGCTACTACTCATGTTGGGAACCATGATGATCTCAAGTCTAAGGACTCTACATAAACACTACTTGAGACCAACGATGACACATGGAATCTCTACAGTGTCTCATGGCAGTCTATCCAACATATGTTCACTAACACATGTCCATATTATTGATTTGGTATCACCATACCATGATCCATGAGACATGATCATCAATCAATACATATGCTGATTTTTGTCTTTGAATCATATTTGTTCCTCATATGATATACGATCGGGATCATTTAGAAATAGCAACATCTTAGTATTTAAGAGTCTCATGAATAAGTCACATACTCATTGATCAATAATGATGATGTCTATTCCAAGGAACAAAGTAATGTATCATAAACATAGTATGTGATATATACAACATCTCCATGTTGCCTCTAGGGCATATCACTACAGCTTCCCACTTGCACTAGAGTCAACCATGTAGGTATCTAATACCCATTGCCCTAGTGTGAGCCTCATGCTTTGGTGGGAAGCGGCTTTGTCAACGGATCTGCAATGTTCAAATCCGTTTGTACTTTGCATATCTTAACATCGCCTCTCTCACTATCTCGCGGATGAGATGAAATCGCCGTAAATGTGCTTGGACTTAGTGCGATCTAGGCTCCTTGGCTTGTGCAATGGCCCCACTATTGTCACAAGAGAGGTCCATTGGGCCGGAGGCACTAGCCATCACACCAAGCTCGAAATAAATTTCTTGATCCAAACAAATTTCTTTGGCGACTTCGTGTCGCTATGTACTCGGCTTCATTGTAGAATCAGCAACCGTCTGCTGCTTGGAACTCTTCTAGCTTACCGCACCGCCATTCAGCGTAACACAAATCCAGTTGCGATCTAAAATCATCTTTGTCAGTTTGGAAGCTAGCATCGGTGTAACCATTTACAACGAGTTCTTCCTCACCTCCATAGACAAGGAACACATCTTTAGTTCTTCTCAAGTACTTCAAGATGTTCTTTACGGCAATCCAATGACTTTCACCTGGATCTGACTGGTATCTACTCGTAGCACTTAAAGCATATGAAACATCTGGACGTGTACAAAGCATGGCATACATAATGGACCCAATAGCCGAAGCATATGGAATCGCATTCATTTTATCCCGCTCATTAGGTGTACTAGGACACTGATTCTTGCTAAGATTTATACCATGTGACATAGGTAGAAAACCTTTCTTGGAATCATGCATGTTGAACCTTTTCAACACCTTGTCAATGTACATATCTTGGCTTAATCCAATTAGCCTTTTTGATCTATCTCTATAGATTTTGATGCCCAGAATATATGCTGCCTCTCCTAAGTCTTTCATAGAGAAACTATTTTTTAATGAAGACTTAACAGATTCGAGCAAAGGAATGTCATTTCCGATCGGTAATATGTCATCCACATATAAGACCGTAAATACGAGTGCGCTCCCACTAGCCTTTTGTAAACACAAGGCTCTTCTTCGTTCTTGATGAAACCAAACCCTTTGATTACTTCATCAAAACGAATGTTCCAACTCCGAGATGCTCGCTTAATCCATAAATGGATCTTTGGAGCTTGCATATCTTTCCAACGATTGCGGATCGACAAAACCCGTGGGCTGTGTCATGTACACATCCTCACTCAGATTTCCATTAAGGAAAGCTGTTTTGACATCCATTTGCCATATTTCATAGTCGAAATATGCAGCAATCGCTAGAATGATCCGAATAGACTTTAGCATTGCGACGGGCGAAAAGTTTCATCATAATCAATACCTTGAATTTGTTTGAAACCTTTGGCCACTGTCGCGCTTTATAGATGTGAACATTTCCATCTATGTCTATCTTTTCTTGAAAACCCATTTGCATTCAATGGTTTTAACACCATCAGTGGATCAACCAAGTTCCAAACTTGATTATCGTGCATGGATTCAATTTCGGATCTCATGGCTTCAAGCCATTTCTCGAGTCCGTCCCACCATTGCTTCTTCATAGGTCTTAGGCTCATCGTTGTCTAACAACAATATGTCCCGTTGTTGAGTAGTCAAGAACATGTACCTCTCGGTGCACGACGTGACCTTCGACCTACGTGGTGCCGGTGTGTCCACAATGAGTTCTTCAACAGTTTGTTCATCCTGTTGTGGTTACAGAGGAGCTGAAACGTTATCGGTGTTTCTTGAATTTCTTCAAGTTGCTTTGTGCTCCACTATCCCTTCTTGAGAGAAACTCTTTCTCTAAGAAAACACCATGCCGGGCGACAAACACTTTGCCTTCTCCTCGATTATAAAAGTAATATCCTTTTGTTTCCTTAGGATACCCGATAAAGAAGCATTTATCAGATTTAGGAGTGAGCTTATCAGATTGTAAACGTTTTACATAAGCCTCACATCCCCAAATCTTAAGAAAAGACAAGCTAGGACGTTGTCCTGTCCACATCTCATATGGTGTCTTTTCTACTGATTTTGATGGAACCCTGTTTAGTGTGAATGCGGCTGTTTCAAGAGCGTACCCCCAAAAAGACAACGGAAGATCACTTTGGCTCATCATGGAGCGCACCATATCTAATAAGGTGCGATTTCTCCGTTCGATACCCCATTCCATTGAGGTGTTCTGGCGAGTCAATTGTGGAACAATTCCACAATCCTTTAGATGATTGCCAAACTCATGGCTCAAATACTCGCCTCCACGATCGATCGTAGAAACTTGATTGTCTTGCCTAAATGATTTTGCACTTCATTTTGGAATTCTTTGAACTTTTCAAAGGATTCGGACTTATGCTTCATCGGTAGATATACCCATATCTACTAAAGTCATCGATAAAAGTTATGAAGCATCAAAACCACCTCTGGTCGTTAAGCTCATTGGTCCACATACATCAGTATGTACAAGTGCCAATAAGTCATTTGCCCGTTCACCTTGACCGGTGAAAGGTGCCTTTGTCATCTTGCCAAGTAAACAAGATTCGCATGTCTCTAATGATTCAAAATCAAATGAGTGCAGAATACCATCTCTATGGAGCTTCCGCATGCGTTTCTCATTTATGTGACCTAGCGATAAATGCCAAATAAACGTGGGATTCAAATCATTGGACGTTGCCTCTTTGCATTAATGTTATAGACCGGTGACCCTTCAAGAGTAAGAACGTATAACCCATTTACCAATGGAGTATGACAATAGAACATATCTTTGAAATAAAGAGAACAACCATTGTCCATAGATTTAAAGTCATAACCTTCTGCTTGCAAACATGAAGCAAAAATAATGTTCTTTGAAAGAGATGGAACACAATAACAATTATTCAATTCCAAAACTAATCCTGAAGGTAAAGACAATGGCATGGTGCCAACAGCTACCGCAGCAACTTTTGCTCCATTGCCAACGCGAAGATCCACTTCGCTCCTCCTCAAACTTCTACTTCTTATTAGCCCCTGCAACGATTTGCAAATGTGAGCAACCGATCCGGTATCAAATACCCAAGAATCAGTTGATGAAGTAGCAAGATTGATCTCTATAACATTTATACATGGAGTGGAAGTCGTACTTCCCTTCTTCTTCTCAAGATCCTCCAAGTACTTTGGGTAGTTCCTTTTCCAATGTCCTGATTGCTTACAGTAGTAACAATCTGCATCAGGATGAGCATCGCCCTTCTTGTCTTTCTTGGCCTTAGAACTGCTCGCGATCGCATCGGGCTTTCTTTCTTTTGACCGCGATTCTCTTGACATAGGGCTTGCCCTTGCCTTTCTGCATCATCATCACATGATTGCTGCTTTTCTTAATGCTTTCCTCGGCAGATTTTAGCATCCCATGCAACTCAGCCAGGGTCTTGTCCAGGTTGTTCATGTGAAAGTTCATTATGAATGGCTCAAAGCTCGGGGGAAGCGACTGGAGAATCACATCAGTAGCCAACTCTTGGCTAAGGGGAAAACCAAGCTTTTCCAGACTCTCAATGTAGCCAATCATCTTAATCACATGAGGGTCGACGGATTCCCTTCGCAAGCCCGCACGCAAATAAGGACTTTGAAGTATTGAACCTCTCACCCTTGCTTGGTTCTCAAACATACCACGTAACCCCACAATGATATTGTAGGCATCTGTGTTCTCATATTGCTTCAAGCTCGAGAGGACATTGTGGCAAGCATGAGACACTCACATCAAGGCAATCATTCGTTTGCTTCTCATAAGCTCTCCGTGCAGCCATAGTAGCATTATCGGGCAAGTCTTGGGGTAAGGAGACTCAAGGACATACTCCTTGCGCTCTTGCTTGAGAACAATTCTCAAGTTGCGATACCAATCCAAAAGTTTGTTCCATTGAGTTTTCTTTCTCAAGAACAGATCGCAAATTAAAAATCTTGGATGCGGCGTTAGATGACATGATCTACAACACAAGAATATGCAAAGTTTAGCACTATGTTTATGTTCATCTTTTATTAAACTATTTAGCAAAAGACTCCCACTATGAGTTTTGCAACAAAACTCCTCTAAGTTACATAGTGGGTAAAGATCCTCATTTCACTAATTCCTAGTGAGCTTTGGCATCACGGCTAGAAAACTAGTGACATGGGTAAGCAACACTTTGCTAATCACATCCCTATGTGACTCTACATTGGGTGACATCAGTATGCCTCGGCCCCAATCTATGCCCCAAGGTCCAAAACTATTTTGATAACCTTGTTAAGTAAACCAAATGCTTCCGCATGTAGATGTCCGACATCTACCCCAAATGATGATGATAACCGATGGCACTCTACTTTGGTAGACCTACCATGCGGTGATCATTATCTTTTGGTGCAACATATGGAAGGGCATTAACACCTAATTTTAAGAGGGATTCTATCCTACCAAAGCAACATATCACATATATCATTGCATAAGAATAAGATAGATAACATCATAGATAAACACATTTAACTGTGAAGTAGTATGGCCCAAAAATGGTGATATCCATCTCCAAGTAGGTGTAGACGATCTCCATCCTCCACATCACTCCTTTAGGCCACCATGCTTAAAAGCTTGTAACCTCAAAACTAGACTACTACCTATAATAGCTAGAAATTGAAGATTACAAAGATAGATTCAAGCACTAAGGTCGATACGCAGGTCGTTAAATACAATATATACAGCTAACAATAGCTGAAATAATCATGACACGCAGGCCATGAACGAATGTTACATGCATCACATACATCTCATACATTCAAATAAGCTATAGGGCCATACTATTCACATCATTCTCTGCAAAAACAAGTTAGACGTAGAATCGCATTCTACCTAACGATGTGAACCCAAGACGCTATACAAGGGGGGATACACACGGCGGTCCCGCTGGCCGATCAAATGAAATCGCTATGAAAATCTTATCGAGCCGATCAAATCAACCCAAATCCGAGCCATTCAAAATGTCTCAATTTTCATTAGATCAATCATATTGATCATCGCGATCGGTATACTTGAGGAGACCACAACACAAGACCTCGATCTGTTGACTCGATCTACTGATTGTGCGCGCAGTTAGCCCCGATGGTGATTCCAGCCGGTAGGGGCAAGTCGCGCGTACATCAAAGAAGGAGCACGAACTAATCTTTTTGGCCTTGTGATGCTATCAACTCATACCAATTTCAACCCCTTATGACCGATTGATCTCATCAACCCGTGCTACCTTATTTAGACTGTAATAGATCCAATCTACTACTATCGCATATCAACATATATGCGCGATCCAGATGCAAACTAAGCAAGATGGCTCGATACCACTATTGGAATACGCGTAGGCTACGAGCGCGAAAACAAAACTTTTCTACCGCGCACCCAAGAACATCATGCTAAGGAAGGATCATGGATCGTTACCACTTAGGCGCCACAGCGCAGCGAAGAAGAATTGAAACCGATCCAATCTCGCGCGTCGAGGTAGTAGTGGAAGTAGCCGATCGTCCCGAACAGATCGTCTCTCCACGCACGCCGATCAACATCGCAACGAGCAGCGCCTCCACCGGTATCCACACGTCCGGGCGGGCGCCGATCGCGAGTGTACTAGCACTCGTGAGCGACTAGGGTTTGGCTCGGGAGGTGGCGGCTAGGGTTTTGCTAGATGTTAGCGGGGCGAATCCTCCCCCTCGCCTCCATATATATAGACCTCCTCACGTGGGCCTCGTGGACCGAGGCCCAATAGGAGTCTATTCGGATCTCTATCCGAATTGAGCCCATATCCGAATCATATTCGAATTAGTGTTCCAACCCGTTAAGCGTGCGACCACAGCAGGTTCACGTATACTTGGTCGTGACCGAAACGCCTTTCCGTTACCATGTTAATAGCGGCCTCTAGTAAGACATATTAACCCCAAAGTATATGTAAAGATCATATCATTGAACTCGTAATGTTTTCTCATGTACGAATCCCTTTGCCTCACGATATAGATTGAGCTCAAGGCGAGACTGTGTCATCCTCTTAATAGCTCAATCACTCTCTCGATTCCGTGATGGATTATAAACTCGTGATTGACTCCTCAATCACCTTGGCATGGCCATGCACTTTCATAATCCATTACATCGAGGGCCCAGAGATATCTCTCCCATAAGGAGGGGCAAATTCTATCTTGATCATTCACATCCCACTACATGTTTCATGGCAAACCCGAAGACTACTTTTATGACTACCCGATTCACGGAGTAGTGTTTAGTAGTCCCAAAATAAGCTACTACTCATGTTGGGAACCATGATGATCTCAAGTCTAAGGACTCTACATAAACACTACTTGAGACCAGCGATGACACATGGAATCTCTCAGTGTCTCATGGCAGTCTATCCAACATATGTTCACTAACACATGTCCATATTATTGATTTGGTATCACCATACCATGATCCATGAGACATGATCATCAATCAATACATATGCTGATTTTTGTCTTTGAATCATATTTGTTCCTCATATGATATACGATCAGGGATCATTTAGAAATAGCAACATCTTAGTATTTAAGAGTCTCATGAATAAGTCACATACTCATTGATCAATAATGATGATGTCTATTCCAAGGAACAAAGTAATGTATCATAAACATAGTATGTGATATATACAACATCTCCATGTTGCCTCTAGGGCATATCACTAACAGACCCTATGTAAATTGCGATAATGATTCTACCAAAATTTTGCTAGAATAAGCGGGACAGCATACAAATTGGCATTGGAATAGAAAAAGGCTTCGATATACAAGTGGAACAAAATTCTAAATATAGAGGTCTCATTTGGAACATGAATTTCGCAGGAATGTCAAAAAAAAAGTTTAATTCCCACACAAGGAAAACTTCCCTCATTCCAAACCAAGGTTCAGAAACCTCGGAAACTGGCTGGTTGCTGATTTTCTAAACTTTTTAGGGAGTGTTTAGAATGATGTTAGTCTATAGCTTATTGTTGTAGGGGTGGCCCCCACCTAAACCCAACCGGCCTATTAGAAAGACGTAAGCATCGAGTAAGGCATGTGTAATGACGTAAATGCCCTCGAAGGGTATTCTTGTAAAGATGCTCCTCGCAAGGAGATATATATGTGATACCAGCCACTAGGAGGGGGGACATCTCACCTAACTCCCCACTACCACACTCTCTCTGTTTGGTCTGTAACCATAACAGTTGGCGCCGTCCGTGGGGACGACAAGAGCTAGCCTCAAGATCTAAGATCTCAAGAAGGATGGCACCGAAGAAAGCTTCATCATCGGCGGCAAAGAAGAAGGAAGGGGTCGTGGCAAGGTCCCGCGTCAGCACCAGGGCTTCGACATCGGCGGTCGCGGAGGTGAACGACGACGCTTACCACGCAACGCTCGACTCCAACACCGCCGGCGCAGCGATCGACTCCAACACCGCTGACGCAACGGTCGACCCTGCCAACGCCGACGCAACAGTCGACCCCGCCACCGCCGACGCAATGGCCGACTCCAACACCGCCGACGCAACGGTCGACCCTGCCAACGCCGACGCAACGGTCGACCCTGCCAACGCCGACGCAACGGTCGACCCCGCCACCGCCGACGCAATGGCCGACTCCAACACCGCCGACGCAACGGTCGACCCCGCCAACGCCGACGCAACGGTCGACCCCGCCACCACCAACGCAACGGCTGACTCCAACACCACTGGCGCAACGGTCGACCCCGCCACCACCGACGCAACGGTCGACCCCGCCACCGCCGACGCAACGGCCGACTCCAACACCGCCAGTGCAACGATCGACTCCAACACCGCCAACGCAACGATCGACCCCGCCACCGCCAACGCAATGGCCGACTCCGCCAACTACGACGGCACCGACCGGGCGGCAGGGGGTGGCAACGTCGGCACCCGCGGAGGCACGACCACCACCCTCACCCCCGGTGCAGGAGCGCCAAGCGATCCCGGCAGTAATGTGGACCTCGACAGCGATGCTGGAGTCCACCACACCGACGCAACGGGTAACTCAGCAGCACAAACAGTGGTCGCTGCTGTCCTGCCAGCGCGACCAGGTGCGCCGCTCGCTTCGGCTACACCGGCAGTGGACAACGCTCTGCAGACGATCCTCAACACGCTCCAGCGGGAGCTAGCCGATCTCCGCGAGGCCGTGCAGGCTATGCAAGAGGCTTGGAGCCCGCAGACCCTGCCGGTGGTCGCGCTGGGGACCCACGTGCAGCAGCCGCAGCGGAACACCCCGCAAGCCCAGGTTATCAATGTCATCTCCGGAGGTTCCTCGTTGGGAAC
This sequence comes from Melocanna baccifera, assembly GCA_036346265.1. NCBI lineage: Eukaryota > Viridiplantae > Streptophyta > Magnoliopsida > Poales > Poaceae > Melocanna > Melocanna baccifera. Next base: position 16,121,995 of record CM070689.1, on the reverse strand, counting down.
CTCGGTGCGACCAAGGCTGGGAGCAGCCTATGAAGTTACCTTCGCGCCGGCCGACGCCCGGGGCGTGGAGTTTCCCCACCAAGACCCTCTGCTCATCCGAACCGACATTGCAGGCTGTGATGTCAGGCGCATCCTTATCGACGGGGGTAGTTCGGCGAACGTGCTTTTTGCAGAGGCCCTCGACCGCATGGGGATCCCTTGAAGTCGCTTGAAGCCGTCGAGGACCCCGCTACACGGTTTTGGGGGCCAATCACTCAGCATATTGGGCCAGGTATGTCTCCGAGTCTCATTTTGTCAGGGCGACGACATCAGAAGCGAGGACATCATCTTCAATGTTGCGGACACCCCAAGCCCATATAACGCCATACTGGGCCGCCCCGTCCTCAACTCCTTCAGGGCGGTCCCGCATCATGGCTTCTCGTGTATGAAGCTCCCAGGTCACCGAGGTGTCCCGGGTTCACGAGGTGTCATCACTATCTTCGGTGACCAGGATCTCGCCCGACGCGTGGAGATTCCTACCAAGAACCCGCACCGCAGGGTGCACGCCCTCACAGGCAAGCTTAAGGCGAACATACCGTCCGCCCCAGGGTGGACACCCAAACCCCGACCGGAGGGCGGAGTTAAGAGGGTACCTCTCCAGGCCAACGGCCAAGTCGTCTCCATCAGAGAAGGCCTCCCCCAGGGGTGGAACAAGGTTTGCTCCGGGTCCTCCGGAGCAACACAGATGTCTTCGTATGGTCCCCGGAGGACATCCAAGGCGTGGACCGCTCCCTCATCGAGCATAACCTAGCGGTCCGCCCGGATGCTAAGCCGGTCCGCCAGAGGCTTCGGCGTATGTCTGTCGACTGGCAGCAAGCAGCCAAGGTGGAAGTGGCGAAGATTCTATAGGCTGGAGTCATCCGCGAGGTCCAACATCCGGATTGGTTGGCCAACCCGGTGTTGGTGAAAAAAGCTAACGGCGCTTGGCGTATGTGCATCGACTTCACTGCCCTCAACAAGGCCTGCCCGGAGGATGACTACCCTTTACCACGCATTGATCAACTAGTCGATGCCACTGCCGGTTGTGAACTCATGAGCTTCATAGACGCTTACTCCGGCTACCACCAGATCTACATGGCCAAGGAAGACGAAGACAAGACAAGCTTTATCACTCCGATAGGGACATACTGCTTTGTCAGGATGCCCTTCGGTTTGAAGAATACGAGCGTAACCTTCACCCGCCTCATCGCGCTAGCGCTGACCTCCCAACTTGGGCGGAATGTGGAGGCTTACGTTGACGACGTAGTCGTCAGGACCAGGCAGCTGACCTCTCACAGCCAAGATCTCCAAGAGACCTTTGACAACCTCAGGAAGGCGGGCATCAAGCTCAACCCGGACAAATGTGTATTCGGTATGCAGGCGGGCAAGCTCTTGGGCTTTCTGGTGTCCGGACGCGGCATCCAAGCCAACCCCGACAAGGTCGACACGATCCTCGCTATGGAGCCGCCCAAGACGACAAGGGAAGTCCAAAGATTGGCTGGTCGTATGGCCGCGTTGAGCCACTTTTTGTCCAGGGCAGCGGAGCGGGGCTTGCCATTTTTCAAGACCCTTCGCAGCTGTGACGGGTTTCATTGGGACGGCGATTGCGCCAGTGCCTTCGACGACCTCAAGAGGCATCTCGCAAGCCTCCCCACTCTGGTCACCCCGGCGCCAGACGCTCCCCACTTGCTCTACCTCGCTGCCTCAGCAACAGCGGTCAGCGCTGTCCTTGTCCTCGAGGAGGGTGCTCTTCAGTGCCCCGTCTACTTCGTCTCTGAAGCCCTGCAAGGCGCCAAGACGAGGTACACGGAGTTTGAGAAGCTAGCTTACGCCCTAGTCATAGCATCAAGAAAGCTCCAACACTACTTCCTAGCTCATCCAATCACCGTGCCGTCCTCATTCCCCCTGGCGGAGATGTTGCACAATAAAGAGGCCACGGGACGCAGTGGTAAGTGGGCAGCCGAGCTCGCACCATTTTCTTTGACTTATGCCTCGTGAACAGCGATCAAGTCCCAAATTCTAGCGGACTTCCTCGCGGAGTGGACTCCCTTGACCCAGCACGCCCAGCCGCCAGAGGACCCAGTGTGGATGATTGACACTGATGGAGCCTACGGCGTTTCCGGCGCAGGCGTGGGCACAATAGTCACTACGCCGGAACGACACCGCCTGTTATACTCGGCGCGCCTTGCGTTTCCCGCCACTAACAACACCGCCGAATATGAGGCGCTACTCTTCGGCCTCGCAAAGTTCAAAGCTCTGGGCGCGCGATGAGTTCTCGTCCGCACGGACTCACGGCTAGTGGCGGGCCAGGTAGACAAGTCATACCAGGCCAAGGATCCCGAGCTCGCCAAGTACCTAGCAGCTGTGCGAGCAAAGGAAAGGCATTTGCTGGACGTCACGGTCAAGGCCATCCCTCGGGCAGAAAATGAGCAGGCCGATGTTCTCGCAAAAGCTGCCAGCCAACAGCTCCCCACTCCCGAAGGAGCGTTCTATGAGGTCCTGCCCGCGGCGGTCGTCTCGTAGGACAACCGCGACACGGCCCTTGTCCACCAGATCACCCAGCAGGGTGACTGGCGAGAGCCCATTTATGGTTTCTTACAGGGCATCGCCGAACCTGACGACCCCGTCGAGCTCCGTCGCCTACAATGTCGCGCCAGGTCCTTCCAGCTGCTCGACGGAATGCTTTATAAAAAAGGGGTCTGCGCACCGCTTCTACGGTGCCTCTCCCGCGAGGAAGGAAAGCACCACCTCGTGGAAATCCACGCGGCACTGCGGCTCGCACCTGGCGCCGAGGTCGCTCGTAGGCAAGGCGTTCAAGCAGGGCTTCTACTGGCCAACCACCATTGCTGATGCCCAAGACCTTGTGCGTCGATGTCAAGGCTGCCAATGGATGGGGCGGGTCATCCACAGACCCCCTACCGGCCTCAACCCCATTCCCCCTGTATGGCCGCTGGCACGCTGGGGCATCGACGGTGTGGGACCTCTCCCTCGGGCCCCAAGAGACTTGCGGTTCATAGTAATCGCTTTGGAATATTTCTCCAGGTGGCCAGAGGCTGTGGCTCTAGCCAAGGTAACTTCGGCAGTCATGCAGCGCTTTCTCTGGTAGAACATCATATGCTGCTTCGGGGTGCCCAAGGAGATCACCGCCGACAATGGCCTACAGTTCGACTCTACCCCATTCAAGGAGTTCTGTGACAGCATGGGCATCATGCTTCGGTTCGCTTCGGTCGGACAACCACAGTCTAAGGGAGCGGTCGAGCGGGCGAATAGCGCTATCTCTGCCGGGGTCAAGAAGCGTCTCATCGGGTTGCCGAAAGGCAAGTGGCCAAGCGAGCTCCACAGCGTCCTCTGGTCTCTCCGTACAACGGTGACACGCCCGACGGGATTTACCCCGTTCAAACTTCTCTTTGGTGATGAGGCAATGACGCCCGAGGAAATCAAGGCCGGATCGCGAAGACTCCTCGCCCAGGCGCTAGAAGAAAAGTGCCAGTTGTCCCTGGAGCTCCTTGATGGAGAGCGTGTAAATGCCACCCTGCACGTCGCAAAGTACGTGCGGCAAATGGTGCGCATGCGTGGCCGCTCCATGTACCCACGAGGATTCCAGCCGGGGGACCTCGTCCTCAAGATGGCACTCCACGCAAACACGGTCGGTAAGCTGGAGTCCAAGTGGAAAGGTCGGTACATCGTTGCGGCTGCTTTACAGCGAGGATCTTATCGCCTCGCCACACTCGAAGGGCAGACGCTCCGCCACACATGGAATGCGGACAGGTTGCGGAGGTACTATATTTAGGCCAGCAAAGGCCATCATGCTGCAGGACCAACACCCTGTCTATTATAATACGCTTGCCCGTGCAAGCGGGAGATCAATAAAGCCGATCGTCCAACAACTTTTCATCGAGGTCTGCCTCCACACGCACTCTACGGAGTATAAATAAGACGTAGCGTCGAGGTCCGCCTCCGCACGCACTCTACGGAGTATAAATAAGACGCAACGAGGGGACGCCTCTGCACACTCTACGGAGTATAAATAAGATGTAGCGTCGAGGTTTGCCTCTGCACGCACTCTACGGAGTATAAATAAGACACGTATGTTCTCCCTGCGCACTCTACCGAGTATAAACAAGATGCGGATGTCCCGCGCGCGCGTTAGCGTACCCTCCAGAGCCTAGATAAGTCATGGTTGATAGTCCCACGCATTCTCCAGAGTACAAACAAAGACGCGGATATTGTCCCTGCGCACTCTACTAAGTATAAACAAGACGCGGATGTCCCGCGCGCGCGTTGGCGTACCCTCCGGAGCCTAGATAAGTCGTAGTTGATAGTCCCACGTATTCTCCGGAGTACAAACAAAGACGCGGATGCTGTCCCTGCGCACTCTACTGAGTATAAACAAGACGCGGATGTCCCACGCACGCATTGGCGTTATCGCTACGCGTACTCTTTTCGAGTATAACCAAGACGTGGATGATATTCCCACGCACTCTGCGGAGTATAAACAAAGCGTGGCAGAGGCTCGCCTCCGCACGCATTCGGCAGCGCATGTCCCCGCACGTTTCTGCGGGCTGCAGACAAGGCGCCAGCTCCGCTGCCACCACTTCAAAGGGTAGGGGACGGAGCGCGATCGCGCCTACTCCGCTCGCGCGTCTACTCTGACTAGGCGCCAACTCCGCTACCACCACTTCGAGGGGTAGGGGATGGAGCACTCACGCGCCTATTTCGACTAGGCGCCAGCTCCGCTGCCACCACTTCGAAGGGTAGGAGACGGAGCGCGCTCGCGCCTATTCCGCTCGCGCGTCTATTCTGACTAGGCGCTAGCTCCGCTGCCACCACTTCGAAGGGTAGGTGTGAGACCCTAGAGTGGAAAGTCCTGGACCCCCTGTGTATTTCAGTACTAGTTCTAGATCAACGCTAGTACACACAGTTAACCAGAAGGTGAATACATTTCCAACCACGAGTATTACAATAATAAAAGGTTCAGACTTAAACGTCTTTATTACAAATGAGGTTTCACCACCTCTCTTCAAACAGAAAATAAATTACAGCGGAAACGAAGCATTCAAAATAGAAAATAATATACTATATGAAAGTTTGGAATTTTAGATGAATTTAGAAATTTGGATGGGTCAATTTGGAGTTAGAACGAGGAAGATATGGCTTTTGGAAGATTTGAAATCAAGAAAAAGGAAAAAGGATATTTCTGGAATTATATTTCTACTGGAAAAGAATTTATGACATCATAAAGATTATCTGGGAATTATTTTACTAAAGGAAATTGTAATTATGACGTCATCAACAGAAATGATTTTCGGCCGAATTATTTCTCTTCGGGAAAATCGGAAATGTCTCACTGACAGGTGGGACTGGTCCATGGTGGACCGAGTCCACGGAAAAATAAAAGTGCTGACGTGGCAGACCAGAAGATTGACACGTGGCATGACACGTGGCAGTGCTGACGTGGCACTCGGGCTCGGGTTTTGCTGACGTGGCAGCAGACGTGACGACACGTGGCATGACACGTGGAGATAGGGCTGACGTGTCGTGCCACATTGGCTAGGGCTGACGTGCCGGCTCGGTCGACGGCGGCAACGGAAGATCGGACGGCCGAGGTTGTGCCGCGTGGCAAAATCCGGGCCATTACCACACATGCGGTTGCGGTTGCGTGACTAGGAGGCGGGAGACGACGGATGGCCGCCGCGTGGCTCGGCTCACTGCGCGAAGCATCAGGCAGACGCGAGCGCGCGCGGACGGGCGCGGATGCGGGCGGCGCAACCGAGGCGAGGCGCGGATTGGGCGGCCGAGATGGGGACGCGCGGGCGCATCCGAGCCATCGAGGAATGAACGGGTGATATGGGGCGGCGCAGAGGCAGGGAACCGTGCGATGGTCGACGCGTGCCTAGCGCGCGTCGCGGACGCTGAGCGCGCGGCGGCGCAGACGCGGCGCGCAACCAAGGAAGCGGCGCGGACGCGCGCGCTTGGCGCTGAGGACCGAGGCGGGCGACCGATCGGTGCGCGCGAGAACTCACCGGCGCGGCGGCGAACGCCTGTGACAGCGCAAAAACACGGCGGCGACGACTCACGCGAGATGGAGAAAGAGGGGAGACGCGAAGGGCGAAAGGGTGGCCGGGGAAACAATTTTATACACCACGGATGAGGTAACCGGCGCACGAACTCACCGGAGTTAAGACGGCGGTTTCCGACGCTCCAAACGGCGGAACGGGACTTTAATTCGAGGGGAAACGACCGCTAGTGAATGCGCACAACTCGACGGTGCTCCGGGGCCATTAATGGCGGAACGAAACGGACGGGAGGCAAAAGAACGAAGCTCGGCGGGCAGTGCGTTAATGGCGGCGTTGCCAGGAGGAAGAAACGGTCGACGGGGACGAAGCTGACAGGCGGGACCCACCTGTCGGCGAGAGAGAGAGGGAAAGAGTAGAGGCGAGCGGTTGGATGGGCGACGGGTGGCGGAGGGAAAGGAATCGGGCCGTCGGATGAGAATGAAATGGTAAGTGGAAATCAACAGTCGGGATGAAATCGACGAAACAGATTTGATCAGAGTCATCGGATGAAAAAAACGAAGGGGTAAGTGGCGGTTAACGGCCGAGATTTGATCGGGCGGGGAAGATTCAATCTGAGCCGTCCGGTGCAACAAGTGACTGCGGATGGCTCGGATTGGAGCGGATGCGGGCAGATGGCGCGGATGGACGACACGCGTCACCCAGAGGGAAAATCGAAAATTAATTTTTCTTTTTAAATTACAAGAGAACCAGAAAGCTTTGAAAATACTTAGAAAATAGCTAATTTAGTCTAAAAATTCCAGAAAAATTTACAGAACCTCTTGCGTGTTTTGTTGGTGGGATTGTTACAAGAACCCCAATTTCCAAACGACCATATCGGATGCCTGCTAACGAGTTAGCAGAACTGAAGAAGCAGCTTAAGGATTTGGAAGACAAAGGATACATCTGACCTAGTTCGTCGCCTTGGGGAGCACCCGTCCTGTTCGTCAAGAAAAGGATGAGAGTTTGAGGCTATGTGTGGTTATAGAGCCCTCAATGATGTTACCATCAAAAACAAATACCCTCTGCCCAGGATCGATGACCTGTTTGATCAGTTAAAAGGAGCCGGTGTCTTCTCCAAGATTGACCTGCGATCAGGATATCACCAGTTGAAGATCCGTGAAGAAGACATTCCTAAAACTGCCTTCTCCACCAGATACGGACATTATGAGTTCACGGTCATGTCATTTGGACTGACCAACGCACCGGCCTATTTCATGAGCATGATGAACAATGTATTCATGAAATACTTGGACAAGTTTGTGGTAATCTTCATCAACGACATCCTCATCTACTCCAAGGATGAAGAAGAGCATGAGCAGCATCTCAGGATCACCTTGGAGAAACTTCGAGAGCATCAGCTTTTTGCCAAATTCAGTAAATGTGAATTTTGGCTAAAAGAGGTTGCCTTCCTTGGACACATCGTGACAGCCGAAGGATTCTCAGACCCCTCCAAGATAGAAGCGAGAATCAGTGGAAGCGACCAAAGTCCGTGATGTCGAGAGCTTCCTTGGACTTGCGGGTTACTACCGACGGTTCATAGCAGGATTCTCGGAGCTAGCCAAGCCAATGACTCAGTTGTTGAAAAAGGAAAAGAAGTTCGAATGGACAAAGACTTGCAAGCAAAGTTTTCAGACCCTCAAGAAGAAGCTAGTCTCGGCACCCGTGCTTGTTTTACCAGATGTGTATAAGGGCTTCGAGGTTTTCTGTGATGCCTCTCGCCTAGGCTTAGGCTGTGCTCTGATGCAAGAAGGCAAAGTGGTAGCCTACGCATCACGCCAACTCAAGACTCATGAGTACAATTATCCTACTCATGACTTGGAGTTAGCCGTAGTAGTGCACGTCTTAAAAATCTGGCGTCACTATCTTATCGGTAACCGTTGTGAAGTATACACGGACCACAAGAGTTTGAAGTATATCTTCACCCAGGCAGAGCTCAACCTGAGGCAGCGCAGGTGGTTGGAGTTGATAAAGGATTATGACGTCGGTATACACTACCATCCCAGAAAAGGTAATGTTGTAGCCGATGCCTTAAGCAGGAAGTCCTATGCAAATATGGTTTTATCGGAAGAAGACCAGACCCAACTTCAGGAGGGAGTCGCCCGTTTGAGTCTAAATCCATCGAATCCAATCATTCTCACCACCCTGGAAATACAACCTGGGTTGCCTGATCAGATTAAGGAAGCTCAGAAGGTTGACGAGGATATCCAGAAAATCAAGAAGAATATGAGAAGAGGCAAAGCCCCAGGATTCAGTGAAGATGAGCATGGCACTGTCTGGTTTGAGAACCATATCTGTGTACCGAGTAATCAGGGAATCAAAACCATGATTCTGAAAGAAGCTCATGACACCCCATACTCATTCCACCTAGGGCGTACCATGATGTATCAGGATCTGAGGGAAAGATATTGGTGGGTTAGTATGAAAAGAGAAATAGCAAAGTTTATTGAAGCCTGTGACACTTGTCAAGGAGTCAAAGCCGAGCATCAGAGACCAGCTGGACTCTTGCAACCTCTGCCAATACCAGAGTGGAAGTGGGAAGAAATCGGTATGGATTTCATAACCGGACTTCCAAGGACGCAATCGGGTTATGATTCAATCTGGGTAATCATAGACCGATTGACTAAAGTGGCTCACTTTATACCAGTCAAAACCACTTACTCCGGGAGTAAGTTAGCGGAGCTGTACATGTCCCGAATCGTGTATTATGCGTATGGCGTCCCCAAAAGATAGTGTCGGTCGAGGCGATCGGTTCACTTCGATTCTCGCCGAAGTCGCATGAAGAGTTGGGAAGCAAGCTCGGTTCGACAGACTTACCATCCCAGAACGGATGGTCAAACCGAAAGAGTAAACCAGATACTCGAGGATATACTAAGAGCTTGTACCCTGGATTTTGGGAACAGCTGGGACCGCTCATTGCCCTATGCAGAATGCTCGTACAATAATAGCTACCAAGCCAGTCTGCAGATGGCACCCTTCGAAGCTTTGTATGGCCGAAAGTGCAGGACACCCTTGCTTTGGGATCAACAAGGTGAACCTCAAGGAGCTGGACCGAACCTACTGCAAGACGCAGAAGATAAAGTTAAGATCAGAGACAGACTGAAGATAGCCCAATCTCGACAGAAGAGTTATGCAGACAACCGTCGTCGAGATTTAACCTTTGAGGTCGGGGACTACGTCTATCTCAGAGTGTCCCCACTCAGAGGAGTAAAAAGATTTAAAGTTAGAGGAAAGCTTGCACCAAGATATGTGGGACCCTTCAAGATCTTGAACCGAAGAGGTGAAGTCGCCTATCAGTTGGACCTGCCACCAAGTATGTCAGGTGTGCACAACGTCTTCCATGTCTCTCAGCTTAAGAAGTGCCTCCGGGTACCCGTAGAGCAAGCAGCATTGGAAACCTTGGACCTTCAAGACGATCTCACTTATCAAGAGCAACCAATGAAGATTCTCGAGACTGCAGAGCGTCAGACCAGAAGGAAGACCATCAGATTCTGCAAGGTTCAGTGGAGCAACCACACCGAAGGCGAAGCCACCTGGGAGCGAGAAGAGGATTTGAAGACCAGCCATCCCGACCTCTTTTGCTAGCCAGTGCAAATCTCGAGGGCGAGATTTCTTTTAAGGGGGATAGGTTTGTAACATCCCAAAAATTTTATTCCTTTATTAACATGTTTATTGGATTTTCCTGGATTTTATTGCAAAGTCCTGATTTGAGAAAATTAAAATTTTTTAAATTATTAAAGGCCAAATTGTTATGCTGCATTTCATGAAAGTCAAAATAAATGTATTTCACCTTCCTAAAGTCAAATCTGTAATTATATTAATTTTCAGGATTTTATAAAGATTTCAAACTTCCCCTTTTAAGTCAAATTGTACTTTTGCAAAATATAAATATCAAATTGGGTGGAAAATATTTTTATTAAGTCTCAAATACTCCCAGAAGGTTCTCTGAAATTTTCTGGATTTTTCAAAATTTATTTGGTATTTTTCTGAGTTTTCTAAAGCTTATTTTCATTTCTGGAATTCGAAAAGGAAATTAAAAATCCTAAACCCTCCCGGGGCCGACAAGTGTCACCCATCGGGCTGATCCCCGCTGCCAGATCTGTTCCTAGCCGTCCGATCCAGCTTACCGATTCGATCCCGCCTTCCCCTATCCTCGGGTCGGCACATGGCAAGCATCGGACCGTCCCCTCCGCCCAGTCTGATCCCAGCCGCACGATCTCACTTACCGCTTCATCCCGCTTTCCCCTCCGCTCTTGCCGATACGTGGTGTGATCGGGGCCGTTCGCCGTTGTCGGATTTCATCCCGCTCGTCCGCAGCAACTTAACCCTCCGCCCGAAACCCCAACGGCTTGGATTTAATCTCCGTTGTCGGATGGAATCGAGACCGTTCTCCTTCACTTAACGGTTCGCTCTTAAATCAATGGCCCCATTTCCCCTCCTCTGCCACCTGGCTTCATCCGGACCGTCGCCTCGCCTCTCCCCTTTTGCTCTCTCTCGCTGACCGGTGGGCCCTTCCTGTCAGGCCCGTCGTCCCCACTGCCTTCCTTCTTCCTCGCGCTGTCCCCGCCGCCATTAACGCCCGAAACCGAAGCTTTGAAAGCTTCGGTTTCCATCCTTCACTCCCGCCCCCGTCGGTACCCAATTACTCCCCCACATGCACCGCGTCCGTTTCGGGCATAAAGTCGCGCATTACGCCCCTCCTCGCCGTCGCATTCAACTTCACCGCCGGAGCAAATTCGGGCACCCGTTGCCCTCCCTTCTCCGGCCTATAAAAGGAACCCCCGAGCACCCTCAAACCACACCACCCCTCCCTCACCTCTCAATCGAAGCATCCGAGCACCGAAGCCTCCCTGAGCCCGGTTTTTCTCTCTGCGGCTCCGACGACTCCGGCGAGCAATTTCGGCCGCCTCGGGCTTCCTCGCTTGTCACCGACGCCTCCCCGACGTTGCTGGTGCCTCGGCGATCCCCGACGACCACTTCCCCGAGCCCATGCACCACCGAACCCCTCCGCCGCCGTGAACCCCTCCTGCGATTGCTGCCCCTCTCCGGCCATCCTCGGGATCCGCGCCAGGTACCAACGCGTTCCCCGCGATCTCCTCTACGTTTTGCACCCCTCGGCCAGCGCCGCCGCTCGCCGGAGCGCCGGCGACCTTCGGGTCCCGCGCCTCCCCCTTCGGCCGGCGAGCCACGTCGGCTTCGGCATTCCTAGCTGACATCCGATAGGGTCTCTTAGATATTGGGGCTGTACCAGGTACCAGATTTATAACAAATTCAATCTCTCGGTCTGGTGGCATTCCTGGCAAATCCTCAGGGAAAACTTCAGGGTATTCCCTTACTACAGACACATCCTCCAAACTTTTCCCTTTTAAACTGGTTAACACACTTTCCTTCTTTGAGGGCATAATGGATTCATACCTTATCTGAATTCCATCAGAATTGGTAAGGATAATGGCATGATTGGCACAATCTATCTGCCCTTTATACTTGGTCAACCAATCCATACCAAGTATTATATCTATGCCTTCGGAGTCTATTATAATAAGGTTCGCTAGGAACTTTACTCCGTTTATATTTATGGTTGCTCTAGGGCAAACCAAATTAGTCCTCAATTCTTTTCCAGGTGATTAGACTAACATAAGGTTCTTTAGCAAACAAACACTCCAATTATTTCTTTCAACAAAAGTCTTTGTTACGAAAGAATGTGAAGCTCCAGAATCAAATAAGGTAATTGCAGGAACTGAATTAACAAGAAACTTACCTAGAACCACGTCTGGTATGTCCTGTGCTGCCTCTGCAGTAACATGATTGACACGCCCTTTGTTGAACATCTGTGGAGTCTTGGGAGTTTGAGGACTTCCACGTACTTGACCAGTGGTTGGAGCTCTTGCTGGCGTAGGATAAGATTGAAGCGGACTGGAGTTACCGCCTGACACTTCTGGGGATAGTTATTGGCATAATGCCCCATGTTCTTGCAGTTGAAGCACCTTTGTCCCGCATGGTGTAGTCTTATTATCTTGGTGAGCTGCATTCCCAGCTCGAGAAGCTTGAGAAATAGGGTGAGGTGCAGAAATCGGTGTCCTCAGTTGACTGGGCAATGGAGATCGGTTGAATTGTTGTGAAGTGGGGCGATGACGAGAACTACTTGCATTCTGTTGAGCTTGAAACTTCCTCTTCCTAGATTCATAAAGCTGACGCTGGGCATCTTCTTGAACAATTGCTTTATTCACCAAGTGCTGAAAAGTAGGATAGTCATTGGACACTAACTGCACTTTGAGATTAGGATCCAAACCTCCCATAAACCTCCAAATCTTTGCAGCATCATTTGCTACATCCTCTGATGCATACCTTGATAGTTGAATGAACTTACTCAAATATGCGGAAACACTAAGGTTTCCCTGTTGTAGTTGGTGAAATTCCTTCCTTTTCATTTCCATGATGCTTATAGGTATGTGAGTGGCTCGAAAAGCTCGCACAAAGTCTGCCCAAACAATATTCTAAGCATTTTGGTGTGCAGCGCAAAAATTTTCCCACCAGATTGCTGCAACTCCCTTGAGTTGATGGGTAGCATATAAGACTTTTTCATTCTCATTACATTGAGCTAAATTCAACTTCCTTTCCACTTCCTTAATCCAATCATCTGCTTCCAACGGATCAGTAGATCCTGCGAAAATTGGAGGTCGAGTTCTCATGAATTCACCAAGCTTGGACTGAGGGGGGTGAACAGGTGCTTGCTGAGCCTGATGAACTTGATTCTGGGCTAAAGCTTGAAGAAGCTGCAATTGCATAGCCATCATCTGCTCCATATTTGGTGCTTGAGCTGGCGGAGGCGGAATTGGGGCATTGTTGTCATTTGGTCCTTGATTATTATTGTTATTGCTCCTTGTATTCACCATCTAAAGCTCCACCAAGAAAACACAAGGTAAGAGGGAAAAGCATAGATAAGAAACAGGGGCAACTAACAACATCTCAAACCGACACACAAGAACAAAACAACAGCTAGAGAACACAACTTTTGAAATTCAAATTAGTTTTAAGAATGGCTATACCACAAGTGTACAAGGCTCGGTACAGTCCATTTTATTACATCACAATATTATAAAGCGTTCTAATGTTGAAAACAACTTAAAAGGGTACTACTGTCTAGCATCTACTCATCCTCCACGATGATACGCTCCTCTGGATCCTCCTCTGGGTCCTCCTCTAAGTCATCTGGATGGCTCTGTCCGCAAGCAGTGCAGTTGTTCGGCGAACGGGACCGCGACCAGCTCTGACTAAAATCAGGCGAACTGGAACGAGAGCGACGACGTCCTCTGCTAGAACCTCCAACGCCGATGTCAAATGTGGATCAAGCGTCACACTCTTCCTCGCGATGAAGTGCGTGCGAGGTCTCAAAGTCGACTAGTGCAAAAAGCGGGTGGCGGGATCGGTGCGATCGATGAGGCTCGAAGGCGCTCCACCTCGGCCTCGGCGACAATCCTCGCTGGTGCAAGTCGTGCGCGGACTCACTCTGTAGAAGCTGCACGCGCAGTATCGGAGTGCTCGTGGCTCGAAGTGAAGCATCCAAGAAGTCCTACCTCTGGAGTGCTCGCGTGGTCGTGGCGTCGCTCGTGTGAGCTGCACTGATGGGACAGCGAGGTCATCCACCACGATCCGGAAAGGTTCGGATGAATCATCTGCTCGTAGTCGGGAAGAAACTGAAGGGTGACTGCCGTAGTATATCCTTATGCTTCTTGCACAAATCCGCGATGGCCAATTGGGCTGCATCTTGAATAGCATCTGAGCAATGGGTCCGAGGATGCTCAATTTTGCATTCAATGGAGTCATATTTCCCCTCCTGAGCGTAAATGAACACCTCCATGGTCCATGAATCCATATTCATAACTCTGGTATTCCGCCCTCTGAAAATGGGCTGCTGAGTATACTTTAAGAACTGCATCAACTGCCGCAGAAGACTCACAAATGCTCCCTCGCTCTCACCGTGAGAAAGGTGATCCCATGGAGCTGACGACGACGAACCTGCCATCTACAAATTTGAAAATAGGAGAGATCAGTAAAACTTTTATAGAGTGAAAAGGAAGAAAAGAACAAGATACTAAGTAAGAGAAGAGTAGAAGCAAAGAAACTTAAGTTTTCGTACATAAATTTGTATTAAACACAAATCCTTAAGGCTTGCCAAAACCTAGGACTCGTCCTACAGTCAAGTTGGCTCTAATACCACTTCTGTGAGACCCTGGAGTGGAAACTCCTGGACCCCCTGTGTATTTCAGTACTAGTCCCAGATCAACGCTAGTACACACAGTTAACCAGAAGGTGAATACATTTCCAACCACGAGTATTACAATAATAAAAGGTTCAGACTTAAACGTCTTTATTACAAATGAGGTTTCACCACCTCTCTTCAAACAGAAAATAAATTACAGTGAAACGGCATTCAAAGAAGCGCCCATCAAGATGCCACAGGCATTTGACTGGGGAAACGTAACCTAGTCCTCGGGAAAACCTTCATCACCGGCTTCCTCGAAGTAGCGGAAATCCTCCTCTTGAGCTTCATAGTCTTCTGCTATTTGATTTATAGAGCAACAGGTGAGTACAAAATTGTACTCCGTAAGTCTTGGGAAAAATGCAATAGATGCAGGGCTTCACAAAGGAAGGTTTTATGGTTCTTTTGCATAAATCAGCATTTTACTTCAAATTTACATACTTATTTCGAAAGCAAGTTGTTAAACAATTTGTTTTCTATAATTGAAATTAGATAATTAATTTAGTGAAGGTTTCATCCACCAACACTAATAACATAGGCTATATCCGCCAAGATTCAAAATGAAGGTTAAATCCACCTGAACTGGTTACATCCACCAGACCAAAATCACGAGAGTTCCATCCACTCCCGAGTTTTCCCAAACATTTTATTTTTAAATTCAAAACCCAAAACTCTACCATGTGAATGCATTCCTTGCCCGCCCCTGACCGTGGGCACGGCTATTCGAATAGTTTGTTACTCTGTAGAGTTCGTACAACTTTACCCACAAGAGATAAATTATCTTAACAGTCAACATGCTTCCTTTGGTATGAGACCCAGATAAAATATCACAAAGCTTTCCACCTACTCTAGTATAGTTTTATATCACCCGCTGAGGTTTCACCGCTGAAGGGTTAAATCCACCACATTCAGAAGCCCCCTCTTGCGCCATGTGAGTGCAGTAAATCCCTGCCCCTCACTTTAAGTAACCAGTAAATCCCTGGCACCCATTTTCCAATGGTGACACAAAATTTAAACTATTATAGGTTAATTAGATAGGTTGTACCCATTTTAACTTGTGGTTGTACTGTTTTGCTCAATTTGGACAAACACAAGAGTCGGTCCTTAGACGACTAGGGTGGATTATTCACAATCCCAATTCTCGTGCTAAACCGCACTTTTGACCAATCATTCCATCCACCCTGGTCTAGTTTTCATTTTAAATTTCCTTTTTAAATTAAAATTACAGTGATAACATCCATTACCACTAGTTTAAACAAATTTTTAAATACAAAACATTCATCAACAACTTTTCCCATATGAGCATTTTTATATTGATCAGCTAAACTAAGCATGTTATAATAATCTAAATTCAACAACAGATAATACTAACTCATTTATGAGTCAAAGAATATCCTATGTTGATAAGGGTACATGGTAAGCAATTTCCAAAGGAGAATATAACAAGCTTGGCATTTATCTAAATTTTCTAAAATTAAATTATCACTTTATACAACATAGTCATGCAATTATTTTAAAATAATCACAAAAACATTTATAAAAATTTAGGAGCAAAATGGTCAAGGAGACTTGCCTTCTTGAATCAGATTGGGGCCTTCCGGAAATTGATCTTGAAAGTTCTCGGACGAATCGGTCTCTACATGAAAAACGAGAAAACCAAGTAAATAAAATAAAATAAAAACTCAAAAACTGAAAATAAATATACTATATGAAAGTTTGGAATTTTAGATGAATTTAGAAATTTGGATGGGTCAATTTGGAGTTAGAACGAGGAAGATATGGCTTTTGGAAGATTTGAAATCAAGAAAAAGGAAAAAGGATATTTCTGGAATTATATTTCTACTGAAAAAGAATTTATGACGTCATAAAGATTATCTGGGAATTATTTTACTGAAGGAAATCCTAATTATGACGTCATCAACAGAAATGATTTTCAGCCGAATTATTTTTCTTCGGGAAAATCGGAAAAGTCTCACTGACAGGTGGGACTGGTCCACGGTGGACCGAGTCCACAGAAAAATAAAAGTGCTGTCGTGGCAGACCAGAAGATTGACACGTGGCATGACATGTGGCAGTGCTGATGTGGCACCCGGGCTCGGGTTTTGCTGACGTGGCGACACGTGGCATGACACGTGGAGATAGGGCTCACGTGTCGGCTCGGTCGGCGGCGGCAACAGAAGATCGGACGGCCGAGGTTGTGCCGCGTGGCAAAATCCGGGCCGTTACCACAGATCTAGATGAGCGGCTGCGATTGCGTGACTCGGAGGCGGGAGACGATGGATGGCCGCCGCGTGGCTCGGCTCATCGCGCTGGCGTCGCGCAGACGCGCGCGCGACGACGGCGCGACGCGGCGCTCAACCGAGGCGAGGCGCGGATCGGGCGGCCGAGATGGGGACGCGCGGGCGCATCCGAGCCGTCGAGGAATGAACGGGTGATATGGGGCGCGCGGAGGCGGGAACCGTGGCGATGGCCGACGCATGCTCGCGCGCGTCGCGGATGCGTGAGCGCGGCGGCGCGCGACGCGCGTCGCGGCGCAACCGAGGGAGCGGGCGTGGACGCGCGGTGCTAGCGCGGGGACCGAGGGGCGGAGCGACCGACTGGCGCGGCGGAGGAACTCACCGGCGGCGCGAAACGCCGTGGCAGCGCAAAAACACGGCGCGACGGCGCACGCGAGGAGATGGAGAAAGAGGAGAGCGAAGGCGAAAGGGTGGCGGAAACGATTTTATACACGCGGGCGAGGTAACCGGCGCACGAACTCACCGGAGTTAAGACGGCGGTTTCCGACGCTCCAAACGGCGGAACGGGACTTTAATTCGAGGGGAAACGGCCGCTAGTGAATGCGCACGACTCGACAGTGCTCCAGGGCCATTAATGGCGGAACGAAACGGACGGGAGGCAAAAGAACGAAGCTCGGCGGGCGGCGCGTTAATGGCGGCGTCGCCAGGAGGAAGAAACGGTCGGCAGGGATGAAGCTGACAGGCGGGACCCACCTGTCGGCGAGAGAGAGAGGGAAAGAGTAGAGGCGAGCGGCCGGATGGGCGACGGGTGGCGGAGGGAAAGGAATCGGGCCGTCGAATGAGAATGAAACGGTAAGTGGAAATCAACGGTCGGAATGAAATCAACGAAAAAGATTTGATCAGAGTCGTCGGATGAAAAAAACGAGGGGTAAGTGGCGGTTAACGGCCGAGATTTGATCGGGCGGGGAAGATTCAATCTGAGCCGTCCGGTGCAACAAGTGACTGCGGATGGCTCGGATTGGAGCGGATGCGGGCAGATGGCGCGGATGGACGATACGCGTCGCCCGAAGGGAAAATTGGAAATTAAGTTTTCTTTTTAAATTACCAGAGAACCAGAAAGCTTTAAAAATACTTAGAAAATAGCTCATTTAGTCTAAAAATTCCAGAAAAATTCACAGAAATCCCTGGTAATGTTTTAGACCTAGGAAAAATATTTCCAACCTATATTGGTATTAATTTTTAGTTTTAAACAGAAACTTTAATTTCTGAAAAATCCAAATAATTTGAAATAATTAAGTTAAAATTACTCTTTCCAAATATAAGCAAAATTTGGGATGTTACAGTAGGGGACGGAGCACGATCGCACCTACTCTGCTCGCGCGCCTACTTCAACTAGGCGCCAGCTCCGTTACCACCACTTCGAAGGGTAGGGGACGAAGCGCAATCACGCCTACTCCGCTCGCGCGTCTACTTTGCTTACAAGGCGCCACAACCGTTAAGAGAAGCAGAGATGGCTGGAAGATGTTAATAGTACGCAGGGATAGAGTACTCAGAGCAACGGTTATTTCTTTCATAAAAGAAAAGAAACAAACAACAACAAGAAAAAATTACATCACACAACCACCGGGTCCTGACACCACACCTAAGGGGCCGTGCCGTCTTCGTTGCGCCGGCGGACCTCCTCCAGCCAATGGAGGAAGTTACCTTCCCGGTGTAGCGTTCGCCGCAACAAGACTTTAGCAGCGTCCTCCCCAAGATAGCCCCAGATCCGGTCGTAGAAACTCTGGACGGCGGGTAGACTGGTGCGAGCGGCGCCGGCCAATACGTTGGCTCCGGTCGGCACACCCAGATGGGGATCGACCAGCTCGTTCACATGCTCACACCCCCGGGCATGGAGCATGGCAAAGGCGAGACAGGCGCTGGCGAAGTCGCAATGATCGCTGAAGGCTTTGGCACCGCGGAGTGCTAGGCTCGAGCCCTCCTCGATCCGTGCCAAAGACCACATCCATGGGGTTGTGCGTAAGGTCCGACACGTCGACGGAAAGGTCCCGGAGGGCCCCCTCTAGTGACTCCACGCCGCCGTTGATGCGTCGCCCAGAGTCTGGTTCCTCTCTTGCAAGGCCGTGGCAAGCTGGATCTTCTCTTCCTCCAGCGCGCTGATTTGCTCAAGCAAGCCGGTGCGCTCCTCTATCGCGGCGCGCTGGGCCTCTTCGACGGCGCGTTGCGCCACCGCCACCGCCATGTTGATTTCCGCCTCCAACATACAGATGCGCGCGTCCTTGGCGGCGTGAGCCTCGTCGGCAGTGCGAAGCTGGTCCTCCAGCACCCTCCGCTCGCGGGTGCGAGCCTCCTCTAGGGCCCGACTGATGGCAACCGTCTAACTACGAAAGGACATGAGTGTTTAGTATGTGCTCAGCAAGCGGTGTCAATCGCGGGCTTAGGTACTTACCCTCATTTCTTAGGCGCCCAGCGCGAGTGCCAGAAGATCCCCCCGCACGACGACAGCGGCCGCCGATCCAGCCTGCTGTCGCCGCACTCCGCGGCCCCGTCAAGGGCGCGAAGCGTCTCCGGACACGAGATGAAGTCAGACACGGCGAGCCTCGGGGGCCCTGCGACAGCACCAGGCGTCCACGTCGCGTCTTGTGCAACGAGGCCAGCGGCTTTACGAACACCTCCGCTACTCGATACTTGGCCACGTCCGGGAGACCTCGTCTCTCCTGATGTCGACGACGGCATGAGCGAGCAAATCGGAGAGAGCTTCACGAAGTCGCGGGGAGAAAAGGAATTGCGCCTACCTTCGGCACCCTCCGCCAGGGCATGGGGAGGTGTCTGCTCAGCCTCTGCCTAGGTCGCCGACGCCTCACTAGCCCGGGAAGCGATGACTTCCTCCTCGGTCGAAGTGGCTTCCCGGTCGGACCCTAGGCCCCCGACAACCGCGCCCACCACATGGAATCGCCTCGCAGGTGAGGGTGATCGTACCCGACGGTGCTTCGCCCCCTCGGGGATTCGGGCGACGTGTCCTCGGCTGCTCCAATAGCTGTAAGGGCTGGAGCGGGCGGCAGACTTGTGATGGCCGCCACAGGTGACGACGACGAGCCCTCCCCCGCTCCAGTCGTTGCAGGAGCTGTAGCAGGCGGAAGGTCCATGGTGGCCGCCACGGGCGACGAGTGTGCAGCAGGCAGGTCCTCGTCGGCCGGTACAAGTGACATGGCCTCGTCCTCAACGACGTCGCTACCGAGGCCCGCCCCACCACCGCCTAAGTCCTCCTCGCTGGGGACAGTGTGCCCCCCGAGCTAGCGTGCTCGGACCCACCGCCCGACACGCCCTTAGATCCACCGGCGTCTGCTGCAAATATGGCGGCTGGGTTAGAGACGGCGGCTCTGGACCGAGCCCCTCGCCGCCCGAGAGACGCCCCTACCTCGCTGGCACCATCGCGGCGACGAGTCGGACTCCGCACCGGCACCACGCGTTCCGGTACGGGGAGGTCTAGGACCTCGCACACCCGATTTATCTGCCCTAGCTTCGCAGGCTCGGTCGCGGCTTCGCGCAGCGCGTGCTCCTTCGTCGTGTACGGCCCAGGAAGACCTCTACTGCACACTCCGCATCTTCCAATGAGAGCACTGCATGCGAAGTGCTGCTCCGTTCACAAAGCAGCTACATATGTATAGGCAGCACACGGTCGAAGTACTTACCACGACCGGAGGGTCGCTGCAGAGAAGACACTGTGGGATGGATGCCATCCTGCCGGCAATGATCTCGTTCATACTTCCACTGGGCGGAGAGAGGAGACACCACGTACATTGTAAACTCCTCGGTGAGATCGCGCATATTGAACCGGAGGGCAACACCGGTGAGTCTCTGCGCTTGCCGTCGATCGTCGATCGTCGCTCTTTGGCTCCACCCCCGGACAGCCGTTGAAAGCTATTGGCTGACCCCGGCACTGAAGGTTGCTGGTAGGCGTCCCGCGGTAGTAGAACCACCGTCACATCCAGCCGGACTCCCACTTCTCCCGCATCGCCAGAGCGGGGAAAAGCTTCGCGCAGCCCGACCTCACCACGAAGTGCTCACTGCCAAAATTGGACAGTGCCCCTCCCTCGACCTTCTTCGGCTGACAGCGCGCATCATGAAAAAGAGCGAACAAGTTCGCGCGGGGTTGAACACCTTCCACGCGGACCGCCCAGGCAAACACAGCCAAGCGAACTATCGCATTCGGGGTCAGCTGCGCCAACTCCAATCCGTAAGCTCGCAAGACATGGCCGACGAAGAGCGTCAAGGGCATTCGAAGCCCAACCTCAAAAAAAGCGGCGAACACAATCGCCTCTGACTCCTCCGGGTGAGGCTCCACTTCGTCGCGGGCGGGCGGGCGAGCTCCTGCGTGCTCCTCTATCTTCTTCTCCCGCAAGAGGACCTCGATCGTCTCCTCCGTAGCATGACTCCGCCCTAGCACCCGGGAGCAGCGCCCTTGCGAGCTTCGCATGGCATCGTACCGCTTGTTGGCTCGCGACGGCTTGCGAGCCACTAGGGGGAATTCCGCTGGTGGTGGCGTCAGACCGCGCTGGCTCGACAAGGCGCTGCCGCTAAGCCGGCGGCCGGAATCTCCATGGCATGCCATCCTACTTCCCAAGCGGAGGGCCGAACGAACAGAAGCACATGCAGGTTTCGTGCAGTAGGAAAGAGCAAGCAGGCAAAGGTGCATGGGCAAGAGACGCGTCCGCATGATGGCAATAACGCTTTATAAAGACCCTTCACATCCTCACGATTGGGAGCGCAACCGGCGGAAGCCCGTCAAGTCGGCTCCCCACGATCGGCGTGCGTCGGAGCCCGCCGGGCAACGCACGACACGCCAGTAACATCTCACCACGTGTCTCACTTCTCTCGGGAAGGGCCGCAGGCTCGCGGTCATGCGACCGCTGACATCCCACGACGCACCAACCGTGCCGCACCACGTGTAACTCCCCCTCGGGACCGTGCGTACGGCCGTAGCAGACTGCCCCTGTCTTTTCATCACTCCGCGTGGCTCGCGCCAACTATTAAGGCATCATCTCCGTGTGGACCGCTTCGTTGTCGGGGCGTGACCACCCCAGACCACGCGAAGGCTCACCTCATCAGCCCAACGTTGCGCATAAAGGCCTGGTCCGCCCCGCGCCAGGTGGAGTCTCGACGCCACACCTCGTGTGTTCAACACCTTCGGCTCCGCAACGTAACTCCGCCGATAACTGTGGCACCGCAAGGAAGGTCTCCAAGACCGCGGACGACTTCGACGCCTCGTCGAAGCACGCCATGTACTGCGCACTTGCATCTTCATCTCTAGTAGGTCACAGGCTACAGGGATAGAGGTGACCAAAGGACTCGGCAACATAGCTTCGACCTGTGAAGCTCTTTACCATGAGAGACTCCTATTGTAGGGGTGACCCCCACCTAAAACCAACCGGCTTGTTAGAAAGACGTAAACATCAAGTAAGGTATATGTAATGACGTAAATACCCTCGAAGAGTATTCTTGTAAAGATGCTCCTCGCAAGGAGATATATATATGATACCAGCCACAGGGAGGGGGGACATCTCACCTAACTCCCTACTACTATACTCTTTCTCTGTTTGGTCTGTAACCACAACACTTATTTTATGTAGCTGATTTATTTTTTTTACTGTAGTTAAGTTAACTTAATTGACATAATTAAATTTTAAAAAAATAGAAATAGAAAAAATATGTTAACCCATCACGAATAATACAAAGAAATACTAGAAGAAAAAGAAAAAACAAAAAACCTAAAATAAAAAATAAACTAAAAAGATAAAAAAGTTAAACAGCAAAAAAAAAAATCAGACACTATCGCCAAACGCTAGCGATGGCGTCCGCTGAGCACGGCCTTAGAACCGATTTGGGAAATGAAGGAATTTTATAGGAACTTTGCACGAACCAGTTCGATTCCAATTGGAGCTAGAAAAAATTCCACATTCCCAAAACCCTTTATTGAAACCCTGGATCGAACCAACAATTGATGACATGTTGAACACTATTCTTTTTGGCTTTTTAACAGCTTTTGACTTCTCTCGGTAATCACTATTCACTAGACTAATAAGTCATAGTCAACAGTCATAAACCGCAGCCTAAACATGCCCTCGTTGATGACTTCATGTTATACATATGTAACTTCAAAATGTACAATTAGACAGCAAACACGGTCTGGTATTCCTGTTGATCTCGATTCATCGCAACTGTGACTCCAAATGGTATTTCAATAACCATCACTACAAAGCAGTGTAACATCATAACATCTTGCAGCTAAAACAAAATTTGTTACTGAGTTAGGCAATTAAAGCAAAATTCTGAGGACGAAACTAATGTTGTCAGTACGCTAGAAATCTTAATTCTGTCACCGCTTTTCTGCACAAGAAAGGACGGAACCACGGCAGAGCATCCAGTATTCTCTAATGCCAATATGCATCCAGGGAAACGGAGAAAACTGCAGATGCAGTGTTGAAGGAATCCTGAAATAACAGAGCAAGAGTTCACAATGAATGCCATCAAAGAAATACACAACCAAATTGACGGAATAAGTAGAAACCTTGCACCACTAAGGATTCCGTATGCCAATTGTTTGCAGAAGAAACCAATCCCATTGAAAACTTTTCGGTAATTTGGCCCAATTACTTGCCCTGCATTAGCTTCGTTTATGTTAGCAAAGCAAAATCTCAACTGAAAGAAATTACATAGTAGAAATTGCATGCTAATTTGAACAGATAATTCCATTCTTAAAAGCATGCTTTCCATATTTTTCTACAATATACAAAACTAAGCTGCAAAACTAGAAAGTAAGTGCTTAAATAAAATGACAAGTTGACAACTCAGCAGGCCAGCACGAATTCAAAAGGAAATCATTAGAAACAGAAGAGCTTGAATAAAAAATACAGCAGACGCTGCTGATGTTTATAGTAAAATTAGACATCTAGACAAATATTATGTCAACATAAGAAAGGCGCAGGCCGAAGTCAAGATAAACAGCTTACCGAGAGTGGCGTAGTTACAGCGAAGTTCTGAAACTAAAGGTCCCGAATGTACATTGATGATATTATCTGTTTTCCTTGCATCACATCCACTGGTTGAACAATATTCAACTGATAGGGAATCATATTCATCAGTAGATACAGATGATAACGACACAGGAAGGAATAATAATCCAGCGGGAAATCTTTGCCTCCTTGTCATCCACAAAATCAACTCAGCACAAGGAGTAGAGTGGATTATAGATATTGCAGTTTCCAACACTATGCACAAACAGATAATTGTGGTACTCAAGATAGAGAAGAATATATAGAATATAGAAGTTGTGGGCAGAAGAAGAAGGACTGGTGTAAACAACAGTGAACCAACCACATGTTGTTCAACTGAGTAGTCATAGCTATCTAATCTCTGCCTAAGAGGATTCCATTTGCGCCCTCTGTTAATAATAAAAGCATGTATCAGCAAATCTACAAGAAAAGTACAAAGAAAGAAATCTAATGGAGAAGCAAACATTTTAGGACTTCAGTTGCTATAGATTTATTTATAATGGTCACAACTGATTTATTTATCATATTAAATAGGCAGTTGACCAAAACTGTCGTCAAATAATAACATCAACTGATCCAAAAGATGAGAAAGGAGCATCATTCCGAAGTTTTCAGTTGGAATGTTATGAGGTAATAATTTGTTTTTTATGTCTCCCTCTCTTAAGAGGTTTGGCTCCAGAACTGATTTCTAAACATTAGATCTCGACCATAAGACTATACTACTCGATATTAGCTTTTGCTCTCCCTCTGTAAGAGATCTGCCTCCACAACTGGCTTCTAAACATAGATTTTCGACCATCCAACTTGTTACACCTGACAGTACCATGTTGATGTGACAATGGCACTGTAATTTAAAACAAAATATGATGTCTTGTAATTTTCAGTAACAAGATTTTAAAACAGGGAATGATAATTGGCACCGTAAAAGTAGCCATCATGACAAGAATCTACAGACAGCATTCGCACAATATATCTTCCGATAATTTTGGGGTAACATGTGTGACATTGTATCTCATCCCATTTGACAACTGTCGCCATTAATTATCTGGAATAACTAGGTCTAGCCAGTTTGAAGATTTCTTATTCAAGACCAGGATCATCTAATGTAAGCCAACTGGCTCAGGGGTTAGGAAAGTTGACCTAGCCAGGGTTGTTTCTTTTGTATTACGGATTAATGACATTTTTTTCAAGGCTGGCGATTATCTTCCATGTAAACAAGGTAATTCACAGCATCCTTCAAACTAGCTGGTTTTGCCAAAAGGAGCAAATCAGGCCAGTTCCAAGTTAAGGGCCTAGGATGCCAAACCCTACGCTGCTAATTGTCTCCAGGAAAATGAAAACTTTACTGGTAACACGGTTATCTCTTTGTTATTATTGACCAACTCTTGGGAACACAAGAAGTCCTCGCGTTATGATGTTCTCACCAATATTATGAGGCAATCAGACAGCATCAAGACTTGCATGTCAAAATTCAATCCAGCTAAAAGCATCTATTTTTACATTCAATAAAAAGATATTTTTGTTAAACCATATCTAGCATTTCAAAAGTTATTTTTGCACAAACATTTACAAATTAATTGACTCCTATTAGTCATTCAGCGATGCAATCAGGTTGAGGTCATAGTCAATCAGACAAAAAGTACAGCGTGTTTGGTTCATGGGAATTGGTAGGGGGGAATGAGAAATGAAGGGGTAGGGTCTTACAAGTCCCTTATTTGGTTGGTGAGCTGGGAACTTTAGAGGGTTGGGGTTTGGGAATTTAAAGGTCCAATTTGCACTGTTTTAAGCCCATATGTAGAGGGAATTGGAATTGTGCTTTTATCATAAAATAGATACATCTGAGACCTTGATAACAAATTAAGTTAGGTGGGAATTTGTATAGGGAATGGGAGTTGTGTTTTATGTATGATGGATACATCTGAGTCGTTGATTACTGTGTGGCTACAACAAGGTTATCAAGGAGCCAAGGCGAATCAGGCACATAGGCACTGCCTGGAGCCCTGGATGCCCGGGTGACACCATATCAATCTGAAGAAAGGGCTGAAAACAGCACAGATAGAGGAAAAGGAAAAGAAACAAAAAGAAAAGGATGAGGAGAAGAAAGGAAAATGGGAAAGCCCCTAGGCACTTCAACACCTAATTGACGATAAGTTGATGCCTTAATAACCACAGGCTACAAATCAATTCCTCAATATTTCCCATCCCTCTTACCAAACAGTAGATTGGGACTAAAAAAGGAACTCCAATCGCAAATCCCACTACCCAACTCCCTATATATAAGCTCATTCCCCATCCCAATGGTTGCCAAACAATGTATAGTCTTATCAAAATTCAATCTGGCCAATAGCGTCTATTTTCACAGAACTACCAAAAGATAGTTTTCTCAAAACAATACCTAGCGTTTCAAAAGATTATCTTTGCACTAACACTTACAAATTAATTAACACCTATTAGTCATTCAGCTACACAATCAGGTTGAGGTTGTAGTTCCTTTATAATTAAAGAATGCCCTATCGATGTACCCACAGTTTTACCTGAAAAGACGCCACAATGATGTCACTGTCTGAATCTGCCTTGAATATATCAAGGAGATTAACCACTGAAGCATTCTGACATGCAATGTAGCAAGCTGGACAATGTCTATGAAGAATGAAACAGGAACCGTAAAACCTAAAAGCATCCCAGAAAATGCAAGGCCCTTAATTATATGCCTCAGGAAGACTCCCACAATGAACCAAAGGGTAGAATAAATTTGAATTGCATTCAGAGAAATCATGCCGAGAAGCTCTGCTAGCTCCGTATTCAGCTTAAAGCCCGCTGGAACACCCATCAGCCACACACAACCAGATCTCAAGACACCATCTGTCATGTACTGGACAAGAGCAAAAGTCCAAGAACAAATAGTCTCTATGTTTAACAATAATGCTGCTCCAAGGACATAACCCATCAGAAGATCCATGACAATATTTGACCACAAATCATGCTTCTGAATTGCAGCTCTGTGTGCATATTCAACATTCACAGTGGAACTGCAGAGAATAAGCAGTGACACACTTAAAAAAATGAACCAAGGGCAATTGAAGGGAAGTTTAGTATTAAAAATAATTTATTTTATCATTACTACTAACAGCTAGTATATATAATCTCCACTTCTAATAATTGGGTAACCACAAAGGTTCCTTATATCAAGGTTAACATGAAACAACAAAATGAAATGAAATACAGTAGTAAGCTATCATAAAGTAAACAAACTATGTAACAGTAACCCCATTTAACATGTCAAGATGAGATAACTAGTTAAAACAGTGACTTAAGTTACAGTGTTAAATCAAGCAGCATCATATGCATTCCAAGTTTACCTTATGGAGGTATCTTGGAGGAAAATCGGCCAGTAAAGAATTTGGCAACTACGGAGATGCATGTTTTTCCATGAATGTCTGAAAACCATTTGTACCATAAAGTACCTAAATGCATGGCCAATATATCTTTGGAACAGCTGAATGAAGATGTAGACAATAGTCGATACTGAAGCCAAATATGTTCCCATGCTGTGCTGTGTCACTTGAACTAAGGCATCAAACCTGAATAAACAAGCAGCAGTCTGGTGAGAGAAGAAGAAAGCAGTAGTACATCAGAGAAGATGAAGGATAATGCTTACACAGTTGCAAACAAGAAATGAGCCGCACAACTACTGGTAGCAGTTTCCCAAGCAACTGGTAGTCTAGCTGCATTTGAACAATTAAGCGCCAAAATAATCTGATCCTTCAAACATAAATGTGAACCAGATTAGCTAATTGTTCAAATTAAACTGTAATAACATGTAAAAGCATTAACACACATACCAAATCAAAAATTAATGGTTTCTGTTGTAGATTATTTATCCAACTTGGCTTTTTGAAGGGAGCCTTCAACCTGAGAGGTGCATCCTCACCCAGGGAAAAATGGTTTCTACCAGCAGTTGGAACATCATATAGTATGACCTAAACAAATTGAACAATATTGAAGTAATTGGTCACAATAAAACGAATCATAAGTAGGACGGAAAGAAATTAAAATGATTCAAACTACGATTATCGCATGGATGTTAGAAGTGAGCATGGACTTACATACGTGGCAATGATTAATTTCAAACTTCTGGTCGTGAAGATACAAATGATGAAGCATTGGAATTTGATTCAGATTGCTTTCAAAGCTCTTTCTAGACTTATAGCAGAAGTGCACCCAGTTGCGTTCTTTGACTATTGACTTCTTGCAAGTATCCAGAAAACCATCTAATACACTACAATCACATTCCCATTTTCTATTATTGTCACTTTGGTCTTGATCTTCACTTCCCAATGATCCATTCGGTACAACAGAACTGTCTTGTTTTGTGTCAAAATGCTCTTTTTGAACAACTTGAGCCCGCAATGGCTGATGTTTTTGTTTACCACAGCAGACTTCAAATTCTCTTGGAAGATGTACACCACAATCCCCAAGAATGGTAAATGCTGCAGATTCTTGTAGCCTTATTGGCATCCTTTTATTTGAGGAAAGGACGATAGTCTAACAAGAACAGATAACATTTGAGCAAAGCAGCCATGAACAATGAAAGCAACTAAAAATAAACAAATACTGGCTTGCACTGTTTATCCATGCACCTATAGCTAAACATATTGCAAAATTAATCTAGGAAAACATATAAAAAAATTTCCTAAGTCAGCTAATTATGGTCCCTAAGAGAGGAGAAATGACATCCTGAAGAACATAAACAGAACTAAAGGTAGTTCTTTGTACATAGAGCAATGCAAGCATCATAGTTGATGAGAAAGCACTTTAAACAAATTATCAGCAAGTAAAGAGAAAGCTAATATAGCTATAAGGGGGAGTATCGATTGCAAGCCTATATTTGGGTGCTAAATTGCTAACTTTTCACATGAGTGGTTGGATAACAAGATAAGGTTTTAGATCGATCAGTTTCAAAGGGATGTGAGAGTCACGTGGATGGACATTTACAAACAAGCCCTTCACAGATAAATGGATCATTTAAGAGGGATCATGCATCCTCACTCATTGTTCGTTAATAGCAAGTCAGCAACAACAGTAAGCATCAAATGGCTCTAGAAAGTCAGCTATTGGTTAAATCCACTTGGCCATGAAGACACAGCTCCACCTTGTTCTTTATAGGGAGCATATGCCTTTGTAATGATAAAAACTCATTTCGGATGCACACTAACTAAAACCTATGGTGATTTGCTTTTCTGGGCCCTCATTATTGTAGATATTTATAGGGAAAAAAAGGTTCTAGTACTCGATCGGTCATCCACTTTTTAGTGATTATATGGTCTAAATGGCCAATCATACAGAACCAGGAGGGCATTTCTTCCTTGAATATGGCATATTATAAGGCCTAATGGACCGATTTTTAGAGCAGTAGGTATCTCTTCGTATTAGAGAAGAACGTAATTGCATTATCTTGTTGACTGTCCACTCTAAGTGCAGCTAAAACTTAACCATGGCATACTATAGAACATTTTGTATTTTAGTTTATGCAACAATAAATGGTCTGAACCGACGAAAATGTTTTGTTTTCTTAAGTTACGGTTAGTATATTGAACTAGATTAATTCGGTTCAAAACAACAAATTTTAGTTCGGTTCAAAACAACAAATTTCATCTTCTTAAAAATTCACCCAAACTGACCATTCTCATACCCTCCAACTAAACCCTACAAGAATCCAAGTACCTTTTAACGGACCAACAGCACCATCTGTACTAAATACTTTTGTAATGTTGTCATTAGTCATTACTGACCTGGAAGGAGTCAAGGGTGGGGAAGAACCGCAAGATCTCGTCCTGGGGGACGGCCGCCGCGACCACAACGTCGACGGAGCCCGCGCGGGCAAAGAGCCATCCGAACAGGACGAGGCTGGCAGAGCCGGACTCCGGTTCGGGCTGTAGCTGCTGGCGCGGCCACCAGATCCTGCACCACTCCATGGCCATGGCGGATGCAGTTTGGATCCTGGATGTATTGCATTAGTAACAGCAAAAACAAATTGGCAACAAATCTAAACCAACCGTGGACGCGCACAAGAACAGGATGGAATCTCGCGGAAAGAGATATTTGGTTGCCCACAGCACGAATTAGGGGGAAGTGAAACCGATCGAGGAGACCAAGGCTTACCAAGAAACGAAACACTAGGCCGGGTGCATCTCGATTTCTCCTAGATAGAGGGGAGGAGAAGAGAGAGCAAGCGTGGGAGGAGCTCCCACAGGGTGGTCTCTAGGGAGATCGCTACTCTCGGTAGGCGACGAGTTAGGTGTGCTTCAGCGAGTGGAAGAATGGCAGCGGGTGGCGACGGACCAGCCGCAGAGGGATCAGTGGGAGGAAGGGGCGGGGACAGGTAGGGGTGGAAAAAAAACTAAATAGTGAGGTTTGTGGGCTTGATTTAAAATTATTTGAATTATATTTGTTAATTGGTTATATTGAAATAGGTTGATTTTAAATGAATTTGAATTTTACTCTAACTCGACTCAGCTCATTAGGTCGTTTCTAAAAATACTTTCAAATTTACATAAAATGATATTAAACAAACTGGGTTAATTTTAGGAAAAGCTTGATAAGACGAGGATTTGGCTCCATATCCACCCCTAGGCATAGCAATAGAGCGAGTTATATGCATGACTAAGCCGAGGGGGGAACAGAGGAAGGCCGTGGTGGCGAGTGATGGCTGGCTCAGCATCGGGGAAGGCCCTAGGATCGACGGCAATACCACCGGGAGGCAGCAAACCGGCGGCTAGGGTTAGGCGCGGTGACGGCAGCGGAATCGATGGGCAGCTTCGGCATGGTGCAGAGAGGAACGAGAGAGGCAAAGGGAGTCGGGAGGGAGAGAGAGACCGAGAGAGGAGAGGGAGTTAAGGGGGCCGGTAGGCTATTGGGCTTGGTTCGGCTCAATAGTGCACATGGTCCAGTAAGCCGTTCCGGTATCAGACAAGTCCATTTCTCAATCATGATTATTATGTTGATTCTCTACAAAAAAAACTACTTGTAATCTATTCTATTACTATCACCTACATGATAAAAGTTAGTTTCTAAAAAAATAAATTGATCATTGTGGGTCCGCTAAGCCAATTCCTTTGAATTATGCTATGGTTAGTAGTCGAAAGTGTGGGTCCGGCTACATAGGACAACCAAAACTTGATGGGATTCTAGCGCCGTAAAGCCTGTGTTCACCACATGACCTAGGACGGGCAAATGTTGAGTAATGCCTTCTTAATGCTAGATCCCTCATGAAACATATATATGATAACACATGTGTAGTCTAGAGGTGGGAGACGGCCCGTGCTTTTCTGGGCCGAGGCCCGGCCGGCCCGGCACAGGCACGCCACATGGCAGGCCGTGCCGGCATGGCCGATGGGCCAGGCCGAGCTTGGAAAACCGGCCTGTCGGGCGGCACGGCACGGCCCGACGAATCGTGTCGTGCTCGGGCTGGCCTGGCACGGGGAGCACGACCGACACGAGCAGCACAGCGGGCACGCCAGCACCGTCGGTTGTCTCGGCCACCGTAGCCACCACGCCACGCTCCACGCACACATTCACAGATCGGAGATGGAGACCACATCTACAGACCAGAGAAACAAGAGGGGCTGCGCTGTGCACACACCTCAGCAGCAGTCGGCAGTTGGCACTTGGCTTTGGCAGCTGGCGTGTGACGCGTGATGCCCGGCGGCCAGCGAAGAACAGATCCGGGAGGGCGGCGGCCGAGGCGGAGCCGCCGAGGGCCCGAGGCCGGACGCCAGACAGGGAGCTGCTGAAGCCTGAGGGGAGACCGCTGAGCATGAGCGCCTGAGCCCGCAAGCCTCTGAGGGGAGGCCGATGGGCGGAGGCGCCGAGGGCCCGAGGCCGGACCACCGGAGGGGGAGCTGCTGAGGGGAGAACGGAGGGGGCGGGAGAGGAGGGGGCGGGGGGAGGGGGGAGGCGGCGGGGGAGGAGGGGCAGCGGAGGCGGTAGGGGGGAGGGGACGGGGAGGGGAGGCGGCAGGGGATCTGGGGAGGAGGCCAGGAGGGGGCGGCGGGGGGAAATGGAGGAAGACTATCGCTTGTCGATGGAGTGGGAAGAAAATAAGAGGAGGGAAGAAAAAGGGAAAGAAAGGAAAAAAAAGAAAAGGGAGGGAGGAAAAAAGAAAGATTGAGAAGAGAAGAAAAGAAAGGAAAAAAGAAAAGGGAGAAAGAAAAAAAGAAAGAGGAGGAGAAGAAATGTATTTATGATTGTATTAAATTGCAAACTCCCACTAATAAATATTTATGATTATTTAAAATTAATTTAGTAGTCACATGTAAATGGCAAAAACCCATTAAGAATGTTAGAAATTGATGACGATGAGGACGACCTTTCATATGCGGGTTTTTTTTTTCGATTACGTGAAAATTGAACTTGTTATTGTAAAATTTATGTGTTCCAAACGAGTCCCTCTAAATCCGGGCTCGGTGAACCCCGAAACCCTAACCCAAGGAACCCAAGACCTAATTTAGCGAACCTCGTCACCACTGCTGTTGCTGGAGAAGAAGACCTCGCTAGTTGGAGCACTAATCTCCAAGCAAATCGTGTAGTGTTTTGGAGAAATCACGTAATGAATTGATTAATGAATTAAAGGTTGTATATAGGCCTCTTCCTTCTATATCTGAACAACTGGTTTATAAAAATAATACCCATGAGATAAGTAAATCCCACTTTTCTCTAAAATATTTATGTTATTGTTGTGCCCATGTTTTTATACAACTAATTCAATTTTAAGTAGTTTTAACGAGGCAGGTGCGAGAGAAAGGAAGATGACGATTGCCGCCACCATTGTCGCCACCGCCTTCGTTGTGTGTAGTTACTTTGGGCTGGGCTTGGGCTGTCACGGCACGAACACCGGCACGGTAAGCTTTGGGCCATGCTTGGGGTTGGCCGAACGCAAGGCGGGCCGGCACGATACGGCACGGCGGGGGTGACTGGGCCGAGCTGGCACAGCACGAAATGGCCCAAAGCACGATGGGCCTAGGCCGTGCTAGCATGGCACGGCCCAATGCCTACCTCTAGTGTAGGCTCAAGAGCCGCTGACGGTAGTCTACTTGGGAACGCTATATGCGTGGTGGAGTAGCGTCTACAACGATGCCAGTTTCATACTGACTAGGCATGGGAGTGGCAGATGGGATTGATGAAAGGCTTCATGTCTTTGGTTTTGCCGCACATCAAATAAAGTATGTCTATCGCATGGCATGATGACTAAGATGTTTGTGGGTAAAATAGCGCACCTCTATATAGTGTAATTGAAGTGTGGCTTGTACTTCCTATTCCAAGAAGGAATCGTGTTTAGTGCAGGAAATGAACTATTGGAAAGTTCTCAAGAATTGTGTTTGCCTCATGATCATAGATTTCTAAATAATTGATCTGAATATTTTCTCCAAGAAATGTTTTTTTGAAACTTCATTCCATTGGCAGGATTGTGGGTCCTTTAGATGATGGACGGCATATCATTCACTTTGCTATGCATGGACTTATTGAGTACCTTTGGTACTCATCCCTATATTGTATTCTCCTTGTTACATTGCTAACACAATAGAGGTCAAAAATGTTTCCCTAAACATCAAGATGAAGGAGATGCCTAACTTCAGACAATAGAAGGATAGACTAGAAGCTTGGCTGCGGCAAACCAAACCCTTAAAGATGGTAACGAAGACTAAAGCAACATCAAGACGTTAGCATCTCTATTGTACATTAGAGTCAAGTCAAATTGTGTATCAAATATAATTATAAAACTATCTTCCCACTATTTATTTATCGAATCCACTGCAATTACTTCTACTATGCTACTCTAATGTGCGCATTCCTTGATAAAAGTGATGAGGACATTTCTATTACACATTTATCTTCTACTCCAAATGTACATGACAAGGTTAGTAATGAGGTTCTAAAGGGTCCAATGACCTGGACAAGAGCAAAGTACTACAACAACATATGCTTTTGTTTCTTAGAGAGTTTTCTATTGCTTTAGATAAGAATGGTATACTACTTTATACAAATACATTATGTGTTCTCAGATTTGAAGCCATGGAAGATCAAGTGGAGAAGGACTAACTGGCCACAAGTCAAGAGCAAGAGGTCCATGTGGCTGGCCAAGGAAGAGGAGCCCTTGGCCCATGCGGCCAAGAGGCCTTGACCCATGCGACCAAAGGGGGAAGGAGCAGGGTCCATGTGGCCAAACCCTAGGAGAAGCAATACAACCGGCCCAAAGGAGAAGTTCAAGCCTAACTGAGGGAAGGAGTCCAAAACACCTAGAGATGCAAGCCCAAGCCTTCTACGGCCAGTCCATAGCCCAAAATAAGATAAATACAAATGTTGTACTTTTATGAACTTATATTTTCCATTTCGTGAACTCAACCTAACTTGTAAAACGATTGGGCCAACTGAGTCAAATAAGGCCTTAGGCCGTAGTGTGTGAGTATAGGAACCCTAGGCCCATGTGTGGGCGTGGGGTCCAAGGTGGATGTGCAAGGGGGGTGCGCACCTCCCTGAAGGCAACCGTCACCCCTTTGAAAGGGTTAGACCACTTTTTGATAAATCAATCTACTAAAAGTTCTTACTTGTGCTCATCCTTGCTGCCAAAATTCCATGGAGAATTAGGAAGTGTTCCTCAATTGAGATCATTCAGCCTTTCCGTTGGAAATTGGGTACATGATAGATCTTCGCATGGTGGTTAGCGAAATCGATGCAATTGTATTTTGGTAAATTAAAGAGTGTCCATCCCTTACACTAGCATTAGAGGATTACTACTGTCGATATTCTAATATCGATTTTACATATAATTTCTTGGATTTGGGGGGAAGCGCTTAAGGCAATTGTGTGATCATGCAGAGTAAGATACGAGGATTTTATCCATGTTCAGGCCTTCTCCTAAGAGAATAATAACCATATGTCCTGTACTATTGTTGTTGTGGAAAAGCTTACAAGTGTGGACTGTGTAAGGAATTACACTGCTTACAGAATGGATTACTCCTTACCGGGACCTATCACTTGCTCCGCCCCCTCCTCTCTTTTCAAAACCTGTCCCTTATATTGCTAGCGAATCGATGGCAGTTGCTTCTTGTCAGGAGGTGTCTTGACGCTTCAAGAGTTAACCGTTGGATGACGGTTATTGTCAGAGACACGTGGGCAGCAGTTCGCCGTAGGACGGTTATTGTCAAAGAGACATGAGTAAGATCGTGTGTAGTTATGAAGGATAAACACACACTTAACTGCCTTGTCAGACTACCTAATTGATGGAGTAGGTCGGTCGTTAATTCAGACTGTCGCAATAAGACTCT
The DNA here is from genome assembly GCA_036346265.1 of Melocanna baccifera. Lineage (NCBI taxonomy): Eukaryota > Viridiplantae > Streptophyta > Magnoliopsida > Poales > Poaceae > Melocanna > Melocanna baccifera. The sequence continues at coordinate 16,087,051 of CM070689.1, read as the reverse complement.
CGGCCAATTAGTCGTATGAAAGCATCTAGGCCCCTAAAATCAGGTTTTAGTAATTAATGATGATTTATGAATATGGGACTAATATGTTTGTTTAGAATTATACAGATAAAGTCTCATATGTGAGCAGTGGACAAGAACAAGTTACATGGAAAATGGACATCAAGAAGGATCAAAATCAAGGTACATGAAACATAGAATCTCTTTTTTATTTTACCAGTTTTAGGTGAAAATGTGGAAGACCGGATTATAGGTTAGATGCTGATGTGACCATGCCACATACTCATACAACACAACCTCCCAAGAATAAACAAATGGTGAATTCGTTTCTTCGGTTTCAATTTATTTTAATTGAGAATATGATGCTATCTAAAGATGAAAATGTATTTTTGTCTAGCTGTATAAGGAGGATTGCATCAACGCTATGCGCTCGTGGTTGGGGTCCACCAAAAGGGAAGCCGACCAATATATAAGACCAAGTCAACACCTTCCCCAACTCTTGCTCAAGGTCATCACGTTACTTTTGGATCAATTCAAGCAAGAGTTCAAGTGGGACGCATTTTAGAATTCAATTCGACCTCCGGATCAATTCGGAGTCAGCCTGATAGGTCGGACTTCAAATGTGTATAACTTTTGCATAAAAACTCCGTTTGAGGTGTGCAAATACAACAAAGAAAGAAAAGTTCGTCCACTTTCCAATGGATTTGGCCCCACCTCCAAATTCGTTCTGTGCGCATTGGAATCACCAAAACAAGGCGACACGACTCGACTGACAGTCCCACTTTAAATGCTCATAGATTTCGCATCAAGAGTCCAATTGGAATGTATGAGTACAGCATGGAAAGCTTATTCCGTCCTCTTTCCAACGGATTTGACCCTATCCAAAAATTCCTTTTGTGCGCAACGCAATCAACAAAACAATCTTCGGTTTTGGAAACAGAGATAGAATCAGCTATGATTTGAATACTTTCCATGTGTTGAGAACTTTCCATATGCAAGGACCTGCGTGTCCCTATAAATAGAGGCTCATTTGGCCATGTAACTCAGGCTTGTTTAGATTAGTTTTCCACCGTGAAACTTAGTCGTGTGTTCTTGTGTCGACTAGACCAACAAGCTGCGATTGCGAGCCTCAACCCTTTGTGTTCTTCATTCATATATGCAATATTCAGATTGCTCTTTATCTTGTTCTTGCTTGTTCTTGATTACTTGCAGGAATTGAACTTGTGTTCAGTCAACGCGTTCTTGCACGGTTGATAGCGACTAGGTGTGGTGTAGCGATTGCGGGGCGGACTTGGTCGTCTCGGTCAAGTAGCCTCTTCGTCAACGTCATATTAAATCGAACTTATCCTTCTCATCGGAAGATCGGGCCACCCCTCATCGGTTGGTATCGAGCACGGTTGCGGTGAGATTATCCATTTAGATTTGTTTTTATACCTATAACCAGAAAATTGCCCTACAAAAAGAGTTATTTCCATTGTCCAAACCCGTTGTGCCTTTCAATTTGTTAGTTTCGGTTTGCTAAATTGAATTTGTGTCCGTTTTAGCTTTGCCTTGTTGCTGGTCATATTCTTGGTCCCATAAAACACCAAAAACAAAAATCCACACGTCCAACACCATCAAGAACACATCAAACTATATTTTCGATTTTCGGCCAGAAGACTCCCTCTTGTGCAGCCGCCACCAAAAATAGCATAACTTTTGATTCATTGATCCTTTTTGAGTGAGACCACTTCCATGAGACTCCTAACTTCATTATCCATATGCTTGCAAAATTTCGCTTCATTCCAATACTGCAAGTAAAAGATACATGCGGTGAAAGTTGACCCAACTTTCTGTTTCGAATCTGCAACAGTTTGCACTTGTGATTTTTGTGCGAATTTTTCTGTCAGTTTTCAGAAGTTGGCCCCAAAATAAAAGTTGTAGAAAAAGCCGTCAGTAAACCAGAAAAAAAAAGAATCATCAAAAAAGAGGCAACTGACAAAAAGTTACGGCCAAAATACCGACAATTGGTCCTGTGGACAGAAATCTGACATTCTAATATTTTGGGTCAATAGTTGTGCTTTCCACTTCCAATTGCATTTAATTGAATTATCTTGTGTCTACCACTCCTATACTTTGATATCCACTTGTTTTAGCCTTCATCTATCCTTCTTTGATCAGCAACATAAGGCTAAGTACTATATACGAACTATAATTCAATTCCATGCAATTTCTGAAATTAACCGATTGTTCTCCATTGCTACATATCTAGAGCCTTCCAAGCTACACCTACTACTAACCGTTACAGGCCTTGACGTACCGGTAATCGCTATACTTATCACTCAAGTCAAGACTATCACGAACCAGCCACCAGGTTGCACCACATTTGCTTTGGTAAGAATTTGTAAGAGCTTGGTAAGAGTTTGAGAGATGTGTGACTTGTCAAGCTCCACTTCCTAGTAGTTTCTAGGGACATACATAATTCTCGTGTATTTCCTTGTTTTTCTACTAACCATGACAGGTTCAAGATCACATAGTATGAATTTTCGTGAGACCAACAACGTGTTGGATCGGCTTAATAAGACCCTCACCACCATCAACAACGAGTTGAGAACCTTGGTAGCGTTCATCCCCGCTACTCGGCGTGCGCTGTTTCCTCTGAACCGTTCATCTCCAAATGGCGACGATGATGCATTAACTAAAGTCAAGTATGCTTTTCCATTCTTTCTTTGGTAAATTTGATCCTGATGCCTATATTGGTGGGAGATAGCATTAGACAAAGAATTTGAATATTATGATTGGTCGGATAGGCAAAAGATTAGAGCTGCCACTAGTGTTTTCAGTGATAATGCAATAATTTGGTGGAAGTATCTTGGTAAACATGGTAGAGCACCCCAAACTTGGAATGCATTGAAGAAACTTTTGAGAGATGAATTTGTTACTAAAAATCATGCCGATTATTTGCTAGGTAGATTGCAACATTTAAGACAAGATAGTAGAACTGTAAGAGAATACTATCATGAATTGAAAACTTGTTTATTACGTTGTGGTTTTGAAGAACATCTTGAAACTACGGAGAATAGATTCTTAAGTGGGCTTAATCAGAAATTCGGAAATTCTTGTTCACAAAGAATATAATTCTCTCTCTCATTTGTTTATACTTGCTTGTAAGATTGAAGTCGATTGAGAAAGAATTGATAATACTTGATAATAGGACACATGAGAGCAAACATGTGGTTGTGCCTTCTTACGTGACTAACAACTTGCAGCAAATTGAGAACAATGCGGAAGAGAAGAATGAGTTACTTGAGCTCCGAGCTCCATTACTTGAGAAGGAAGATGAGATGAAGGATGCCCCTACATCATGTGAGGAGAGACAGAAGGTAAATATAATGGTGCTATCATCACTCATGGTGAGTATGCTGTGAAGAACAACTATTGTCCACTGTTCATGCTACATTAGAGCAAAACATTGTGAAAAGTAATTCGATATACACATGTTTCAAGTACAAAATTCCAATTGCATTGATTTAAGTATTGATAATGAGTTGTGTGCTAATTTCTTACATATATCTTTGCCATAACCGAAGTTAAACTGATTCTTCTATTTTAATTTTAAATCCATATCTGAAATAAATGGTTTTGATTTTGTCAATATGCAATTGATCCATGCTATAGATAAGCTAAATGAGATTTTTCTTCGCACACTTTCAGTTATATTGAGATTGATCATCCTTGTGAACCGAGTTGTCTAACAAAGAAGTTATTTGAGATTCCCAATTCACTTTCATTATTTAGTTATAAATTTTACTTAATAGTAGTATGATGAAAAGAGAAATTATATAGTTCATCAATTTGGATAAATTCAGAATGAAAGGTTCAACTTTGGAGGAGAAACATAATCATGTAGAAAACTAATGGCACTAACCTTTTTATTTCTAGTTTATCTCTTTGTGTTTGTAGGCTACAGGAAACCTTTCAAGAAGGGGAGTGTTGTGGGCTGCTTCCATACACCACAACCATTTCCCTATTTGCGCCGAAAAAGAATTTGCCTCTCATTGAGATCATTAATATCAAGTCACAGTCCAATACAACCTTTTTTAAAAAATGGGAGCAAGATGCAGAACATACGCCATCTAGTGATAATACTACTAATCAGGTACAATCGTTTCTAAGAGAGTTTACTTTGTTTGATAAAGAACTTATGATATTACATAATACGAATTTATTGCGTTCTTTGTCATGTACCGAGATTTATGATCAAGATCATGCAATATGTGAGGCCACACATCTATTAAAACCGAGGACGGTTTTCTGTCAAGAAGGGGAGGATGATGTGACCATGCCACATACTCATACAACCAAACCTCCCAAGAATAAACAAATGGTGAATTCGTTTCTTCGGTTTCAATTTATTTTAATTGAGAATATGATGCTATCTAAAGATGAAATGGTATTTTTGTCTAGCTGTATAAGGAGGATTGCATCAACGCTATGCGCTCGTGGTTGGGGTCCACCAAAAGGGAAGCCGACCAATATATAAGACCAAGTCAACACCTTCCCCAACTCTTACTCAAGGTCATCACGTTACTTTTGGATCAATTCAAGCAAGAGTTCAAGTGGGACGCATTTTAGAATTCAATTCGACCTCCGGATCAATTCGGAGTCAGCCTGATAGGTCGGACTTCAAATGTGTATAACTTTTGCATAAAAACTCCGTTTGAGGTGTGCAAGTACAGCAAAGAAAGAAAAGCTCGTCCACTTTCCAATGGATTTGGCCCCACCTCCAAATTCGTTCTGTGCGCATTGGAATCACCAAAACAAGGCGACGACTGACTCGACTGACAGTCCCACTTTAAATGCTCATAGATTTCGCATCAAGAGTCCAATTGGAATGTGTGAGTACAGCATGGAAAGCTTATTCCGTCCTCTTTCCAACGGATTTGACCCTATCCAAAAATTCCTTTTGTGCAAAACGCAATCAACAAAACAATCTTCGGTTTTGGAAATAGAGATAGAATCAGCTATGATTTGAATACTTTCCATGTGTTGAGAACTTTCCATATGCAAGGACCTGCGTGTCCCTATAAATAGAGGCTCATTTGGCCATGTAACTCAGGCTTGTTTAGATTAGTTTTCCATCGTGAAACTTCGTCGTGTGTTCTTGTGTCGACTAGACCAACAACTGCGATTGCAGGCCTCAACCCCTTTGTGTTCTTCATTCATATATGCAATATTCAGATTGCTCTTTATCTTGTTCTTGCTTGTTCTTCGATTGCTTGCAGGAATTGAACCTCGTGTTCAGTCAACCGCGTTCTTGCACGGTTGATAGCGACTAGGTGTGGTGTAGCGATTGCAGGACGGACTTGGTCGTCTCGGTCAAGTAGCCTCTTCGTCAACGTCATATCAAATCGAATTTATCCTTCTCATCGGAAGATCGGGCCACCCCCTCATCAGATGCTGTACTATTAAGAGGGATCATTGAAGGTAGCTTGATAGCATGCTTATGTGTCATTTGGATCAATTTAGGATCATGCATGCACATAAAGTTTTGTTTAAAAACAAAATATACTCTCTCAGTAAAATCGGTAGTACCACCGGTATAACCGCGGAACTACTGGAGTGCGGTAGTTCTGGCATGTTAACAACGGAACTATCGGACCTCGGTAGTACCGAATTTTCAGCGGTACGTTTTTTCCAAAGAGCACCCTCGGAGGGGACTTTGACTCACAGAAATCGGTAGTACCGGAATTTTAACGGCAAAACTACCGTAGTGTAGTAGTACCGCACAGTACTGTGGAACTACCGATTTCTGGCAGTATCGACTTTTGATGTGGTACATTTTTTCCAGAAAGTACCCCCCGAAAAACTTAACTAGCTAGAAATCGGAAGTACCAGACTTAGCACAGAGGAACAACCGCAGTGCGGTAATACCGCGCCGACATACGGAACTACCACAGTATGGTAGTACCGCATGATCAACGACGGTAGTTCCACACTGAATTCAAAACGGCTAGTTCTGATGCTCTGACATAGTCATTACTGTGTGCTACAGTGAAGTGCGGTAGTTCCACACTTACAACGGCGGTAGTTCCGATTTTCCTGAATTTTCATAATAAATTTATGCAACAGCTAGTTTTGGTTGGTGAGGGTATAAATACCCTTCCACTAGCTCAAGGATAATGTGCTGAACTCACATTGAATATTCTTGAGCATAGAGCATTCACTCCACTCCTTTTTCTCACGTGTGCATTCATTTTGAGGAGGTGTGGGTTTTTCAAGTGCATACATTCCGTAGATTAATCCATTTGCACTTGAGTGCCGTCAAGTGAAACATTGGTATATTCTCTTGGTACTTACCGGCATCTAGACGGATTGGAGGTCGATCGCGAGGTGATCTCTTCAAGAAGATTGTGAAGAGGTCCGAGTAAATTGTGAGCGGTTTGGTGCTTGCCATCTCCGGAGAGGAGGAAGAGCAACCACTAGTGATCAAGGAGCTTAGGCTTAATTTGTGGAGCCGGTCCAAGTGTGCTTGGGCTATCCTCAACGTGGACTAGTGAAGATTGGTAACTCTTCGATACCATAGGAAAACATCGCGTGTCTCATTGTGATCATTTCTTTACCTTCTTTAGCTTTTTACATTATTAGTTGAGCAATTTGATATATTCATCATTTACTTGTGCTTGTGATTTAATTACTATATCAATTGCTTAGAGTGACTAGAATTGAATAGGTTTGGTTTATCTAGAGTACTTGCCTACTATTCAATTATCAATATTTGTTTAATTAGGCGAGAATTTTTTTAAACCTCCTATTCACCCCCCTCTAATCGGTTATTCTTGATTCTACATCGTAGCAAGTCTTACGACTAAGTGCTCGTAGCAAAAGCTATGAGTAGGCTATCGTAACAGAATCTACAACTAGATAGTCGTAGAAGAACTTACGACTAGGTAGCCGTAGAAGAACCTCTAACTAAGTAGTCATAGCAGAACTTACGACTAGGTAGTCGTAGAAGAGCTTACAGAGTAGTCGTAGTGAGACTTACGTCTACTCTATGAAAATTTTCCCTTATTGTTAAGGGGTATATTCGAAGAATATGATAACGTAATAACTAAGAGGATTATTATATCCTCGTCATTTAGCCCCCAAACTTCAAGTGAAAATAACTTTCTTGTGTAAGTGGAGTCATAGAAGATTGAAAGCATCTTCTTTCCGATCCTTGATCAGGAGTGCGTTTGAACAGAAAGGTAATTTCGTTTGAGTTGAGAAAATGGACTTCAGAAGGATTCTTAATTACCCCGCATAACTCTGTCCGCCCATTCATTTCCTGAGAAAGCTACTCAACTTTTAAGGCAGATAGCCAGAGTTTTTGATAAAAAGGCAACTTCTAGACGGTCTTTCAGCTTTACCTTCTTCCATCATTCCTATTCCTCTTACATTTTCTGACGAACAAGTCGTCTTGTTCCTTCAACTCTCCTCCAAATTCAAATCACCTAGTTGGAAAGAATGGCGAGACAAACATCCAACTGGACGGTATTGGAGATGGATAGCCCCAAACTAAAGGCCCTGGAAGAGATTGAGATAATCCCATCGTAGAAGTTTATGAGATGGATTGAGGCCGTTGGACAGCATTGGCCATCGAGGGAGATTGGACAAATCCCAGTATTCTAGGCCTTTTGTGAGTGTGGCCTTCGTCTTCCTGCTCATCCCTTCCTCACAGTGGTACTCGAGTTCTTTGGGATTAAGTTGATAACTTGGTTCCTAACTCAATCACCATGCTGAGCGTGTTTGTTTACCTCTGCAAGGCTTACCTGGGAATTCCCACAGATTTAGAGCTCTTCTGTTACTATCACGAATTGAGCAGTCAAACCAGCATCGCAAGAAGCTACGGATTGAAGCTTCATATAGGTAAGTCAGAAGCATACATCCCAATGTTCACAATGTCATCGTGGCCATTGTGGACGAAGAGGTGGTTCTACTTGGAGACCACCAGCGAAAACAGTCTTTCCTTCGTGGGGAAGTCTGCTGAGAAGAACACACCTGGTATTCAGTCCCAAGGACATTTCCAGGATAACTTCTTACATCTTAGCTATCAAAGAGCTAAGTGACAAGGGGCTTATGGGAAGGCATGTATTAAAGGACTAAACCACACACCTTATCAGCCCTTTGAAGAGGCGTGAACATCCCATGTGGATGTACTCTGGTACTGCGGACACTACTAGAGAATATGAAAATGGTACATGTAGTAGTTCTCGTAGAATTAAATTGTGAATACTGTATACTGATTATGGTTTAAATGAAACAGATCTTGACCTGGAGAAGATTAACTCTTGAGTCAAAAACATTTGCAATAAGGCTCTATCAATGGACATGAAGGCTCCTCGTATCTTGATGGATGTGTCCACCGAATAAAGAGAAGAACGCTTAAAGGTAATCGAAATTCTGATGTCACCCTTTTAGTGCTATGTAGTCGTAGAAGAACTTATAACTAAATAGTCATAGAATAACTTACGACTAGGTAGTCGTAGAAGGACTTACGACTAAATGTTATTATCCCTCTTTCTTTTCAGAGTGTGAGCGTGTATAACCGTCAAGATGACTAAGGGGTCGAATTGATGGTTATCAGAAAAGTGGCATAGGAGAAAGATGCTCCTGCTGCAAAAAGGTCTCGGCTGACTAGAGTTGCCGATAAGGAAAAAGCCAGCTCAAGTGCTGCTACTTCCTCTACCTCCACTGCTAAGGTTGACCCAATCCAGCAGTTCATCACGGACTTAAGTACTGCATCTGAGATTGGAGTAGCCATACTTGAGCAACCGACCCCCAAGATCAAGATACCCTTCTATTATAGTACTAAAACCCATTCAGTGTGCGCTTCTTAAGGTTTTATTAAGAAATTCAACAAGGAATACTAGAGAGATTTCATATCTTATATGAAGGAAATTACTACAACAACAACACCTACGATCGAGGAAGGGTCGGCTCTTCAGGTAGTCAGAACTGACTTCAGCTACTAGAAGAGCCAGGAGGAGCAAGGAGTGGAAAGCCTTGCTCAAGGTTGTCAACCAGACATGGTCGAGAGTATCTTCATCCAACCAGAAACGGTCGAGGACAAGACACCAAAGAAATTGATCTCCGGAAAAGTTTCTTCCACATTCAAAATCAATGGAACGAAAACAACGTACGTACAAGCATGCATGTAGCTCTTTTCTTCCATATTATATTGTAAAAAAGTTCCTTACTTTCGTGGCGTGCAGCTCAGTGTCTTCATCGAAAAAGGATGATACTGTGGGAAAGTCTCTTACTACTTTACCCGCAGTCGGCGAAGAGATTGTAACGGTGGCCGAACAATCGACCACCCAAACGACAGAGACTGAGATTTGCGCTGTGGTGCCCACAATCACAAAGGTGGTCATGGAAATAGAAGAGAGGAGAGAATTTCCCGAACAGCGCACTGAGGAGCTCGTCGAAGGCATCCCTCCTCAAATTCAGGAAAGTAACATATGGGAAGAGAATAAACTTCCCAACTTCTTCTCTTCTATCTTTAATCCTCCTTTTGTAGCAAGGCACTCGTTCGATCGACCTTAAGCCCTACACCCAAACGACCTTCCCAACAAAGGGCTGATTTTTAACGACAACCATCTTGAGGATGTGTGGTGGAGGAGGGTCGATGAACTCGACCAACTACAAGACTCTACGAGCGTTTTCGGAAATTTTGCTCGTAGGAAGATGAATGTAAGTATCGAGCACTTAGACATTCACATAAAACCTTTACCAGTGTCTTATTGGCTTCTCGAATATAGAGAGCATTAGAGAATATGGCGACTGTGGCCAAGTGCCACAAACAGCTCACTCCTACGAGAAGAGAACGCTAAGCTTTCTAAAGATGCGAGAGTGTGGTAAGCTTTTCTTGCAACCAAATTTTTTTTTGATTGCTCGACCAACATTCTCATATTGACTGTCGACCCTTCTTGGCTTAGGAGCGATGCAAAGGCCCTGGCGACTGCACTCGAGGAGGAAAAACTCGAGACGCAAAGACTCAAAAAGAAAGTTGCCGACCTTAGGATAGGCCTAACAGAAGCCAATTCTAAGGGTAAAACTTTAGAAGAGAAAATAAATATTAAGCTTTGAACTTACGACTACTTACTCTTTTAACTTTATCCTTACTTTTCCTGATTTTCTTTCTTTGACAGAAAAAGAAATCGAAATGAACCATCTCCGCATCGAAGTCGAAGAAAAGACCAAGGTGATCGGAGCTATTTCTAGAATAAGTAAGGAGAAGGAAGTGAAGATGAAGAGTGACCTTGAAAGCCTAGATGCATGACTTTCAAGTAAAAGACACTTTCATCTTCAACTAGATAGTCGTAGCGGAACTTACAATTGAGCTGTCGTAGAAAGATTTACAACCAGGTAGTCGTAGTAGAACTTACAACTAAACTGTGGTAGAAGGACTTACGACTAGATAGTCATAGCAGAACTTACAACTTAAACCGTCGAAAAGTATTTTTATAATATTATGATTTTACTAGGTTTTATAAATATATTATAATAAAAATTAGTTGTCCAAGTTTCGCTTCATGGACCGTAATTGCTACGGGAGGGTGTACTTCTGGTGTAGAAAGCAACACACTTCATTAGTTTCGCCTGCTAAATTGATTAAGGCTCCGTTTGGCATTGTAGTGGGTTATGATAATCTCATTTGGTTAAGTATATTTGGGTGTTTAGCAATTTGGCTAACTGCTTTTTTATAATCAAGTTGCAAATGGATATATTGTTCCGTTCCATATGTTGTTCCATAACATATGAGATGAAATGCGAGAGAAAAACCATTTCATAAAAAAACTAACTTTATTCTGATTTACCAAACAGATTAGTAGACCTTTTCATGACTTGGATTTCACGGCAGCTTAAAAAGTGAGCACAGCAACAAGAAACTAAGCCTATGATGTGTGGCATTTTGGTTGGCTCACCAAGTATCAGATTTCTAAACAGCTACTTTCTAGAATGGTTATTCACGTATCTATTACCATCATCTGGTAACTTTTCGATTTTTAGGTGGTCTTAGACGATCAAGTAAACCCTTGTTCATCTTATGAATGAAATTAATGAGAAGGGGATTGAAGATCGAAACAGTGAGAAAAAAACGAGTGGGACAGATCATGTATCTAGGTCAAGGGCCTCAGCAGGCGAGTAATAGCCCAAATTGGGATTTTGAATCAATTTGGAGATGCTCTGATAGGATCATGTATTCATGTTGTAGGATTGGTCACAGAATCAAAAGCCTACCTGATTCTATAAAAAATACATTATTTTCATAGCTGTCATGTATTTCAACAAAGAAACTGTAACGCTCCGTCTGCAGGATCGGGCGCCGTATGTCCATAGCGACCTAGGAGTTACATTGCGGACGGAAGAACATCAAACACCTGCTACGAGCGTTTAAAAGGATTAATTGGACAGAAATAAGACCTAACAGTCAATCATCAGTTTAATGGGCATCTAAGCCCAAATTATAACTTACATTCAGAAGAACCGAAGAAAACTCCCACAGGCACGCCTGGGTGCGGTCGCAACCCTAACACGAACACTTGAATTGCTCTTTCTTCTTCTGGTATCTGAAGGGGGTGGAATTATAGCAAGTTTGAGTATAACCAACCGTACTCAGTAAGTTACAATGGTAAACCCTAAATTAATATATGCATGGAATTTGCAAGGGAGGGGGTATACTGGTTTTATCATTGTATGTGGATGCAATTTTATTTGCAAACAGTCTTCAAAACAGTAAGACAATCATACTATTTAAAGAATTGGGGGTCTCAAAATATTTCTTGTTTACTTTACACAGATTAAAATACCAGAAAACTACTTGATGCAGCTACACATGTGTCTTGCACTTTTCAGTTGGATATATTATTCAACTGGAAAGAATTATTGAACCACATGAAATATGGCTAGGTGAACTCATTCCAAACTAAACATAATGTTGTAATTCATCAGGTTGAAGTACTACCTCATGTCATCATATGGTGCATTCTTAGATTTGTCAATGATAAAGCAATGGAGAGGCAAAAGGAAGAGGATAACCACATTAGGTGCCAAAGATATGAAAGAAGAAAGCCCATGCAGTGGGAGAGCAAAAGGGAGGAGCCCAAGGACTTAAACTACCAGTTTTGGATAAGATTTTCAAGCCTAATTCGTACCTCCCACAAGGCCAATTGGATTCAAACTCGAATTCAACTCAGAATTCAATTCGGATTCGGTTCCGGATAGCCTGATAGACAATTACTAAAAAGATCATAACTTTCACAAATGGAGTCTAATTCGGGCGTTCTTGTACTCGTTGAAAGATAATTTCAAGGGCTACGCAATGGATCTAGTCCCAGCATCAAATTAGTCACGAATCAAAAGTTATGACTGAAACAATATGATAGCTGTGAAATCTAGTTTCCTTTTTGTGAGAGTTCGTATCTAAAACATATAGGGTTGAGTTATACTAGGTTTGTAAACTCTATGGATGTCCCAAGAGGCTATATAAGCCTTGGATTGGCAGCCTTAGGGTTTAGACCACCTTTGAAAATAATCAATCTACTAAAGTTTGTTTAAGTTTATCATTGCTGCCGAAATTTCGTGGGGAAATTAGGATGTTCTTCAATCAAGATCGTTCAGCCTTTCTGCTGAGAATTGGGTGCGCGATAGATCTTCGCTTGGTGGTCGGCGAAATCGACGCGAGTGTGTTTTAGCGGATTAAAGAGTGTTCGTCCCTTGCCCTGGCATTAGAGGATCATTGTGATTCATCAAGACTTCTGTGAGTATCCATCCTACGTCGAGAAGATCGGGCGACCTCGTATCACTACTTATGCCTTGCTACTGGATTCACCCATCAAACACAGCTTCATTAATCGAAAGCACGGCGTATTCGAATACAATTAAAATTTACTCTACAGAGTTGCTCAGTTTTACCCACAAGATTTCTCAATTGCTACTGTCATGCAATAGACAAGCTAAGTTAGCGTGCGACTGAATTGAGAAAACAAGATCTTTCGCTGCTCACTTTAATGTATAACTGTACCCGGAATGCGTATCGACCGCACAAGCTGCGATCGACCGTCCAAGTTTCATGAAGACCTACCGTTGTGTGTGTACGGCGAGACCACGCCCGAATACCACACCCCAAACACCTGTAGGGGTTCAATTAACGTGAGCAGTTACCGAACCAGGATTGACAGTTTAATACTTGTGATTGAGCGGTTACTGTGCTCTATACTCAGCATAAGGGTCTAGTCCTTACATTTTTCTCTTGAGACTACCAACTACAACCGGTAACCGATACATTCCTGTATCGACACCCTTCTGCTGCACTCTTCACCCTAGGGTAGGGTTGTGGACTCGTCCACTACAGGGCACTCCACGACTTCCACCCTACCCTAGAACATTTTAAACTATTTTTACCGGTGAACTACCAAGCTACTTGACATTTCGTTATTTTATGTGAGATTATGCGATGATTATGTATAATTTAATTTAATAAACCTAGAGTTGTCAAGGTGAATATGGCCGCAAGGATAGACAGGGCATTTATAAGTGGTAGGGCATAACTAAAATGGACATGTCATTCTAACATTCATTTTAACACATAGTTTGAATAATAACAGTAATGCAATTAGCGTACATAAAGTAATAATAAGGAATTCGTAGGTTCAATATGTTCAAAAATTTGTAACTTGCCTTGCGGAAATGCAACCTCAAAAATCTCGTAACCCTCGGAAACCTGCTCGGATCTTTGGGACAGTCGCCTCGGAGTCCTCACGCACTAACGCAAAAATACACAAAATAAATCAACCCGTTCTTGCAGCTAAACAAGCTAGGAAAAGAAAATAAAAGAAATAACTACGAAAAAGAAAAAGAAATAAATGCAAGAATATTCAAATGGCTTGGGTTTTGGTTTTTGGAGGTGGAGTTAGGGTTAAAGGATGTCGGAAATGGAATCGGAATGACGAAACGATTCAAACGAGATATTACTCCAAATTTTTGGCTCTGGAAAAATGCAAAAGTGTACAGTTCATGGCTACAGTAATTGGCCCGGCCCACTTCGTTGCGCAGGTGGATTGGGGGAGTTGGGGACATGCTCAACCGAAATGGGCTGTGGTTTCACTATCTAGGGAGGGGAGGTTTCACTGGTGATGTGTTGTTTTGGTTCGGGAGTGGCTCAAGGAGGCTATCCACGGAGAGGGGCGGTTGCCGAAGGGGGTGCTGTAACAGCCCAGCTGTTTATTTCAAAAATTTAAAAAAACATTTAATTCAATTTAAAATAAAATGTTTACTTTTGGTTGCTTAAGTTTTTAAAATTTAATTGCATAATTTTCTGCTTGTGAAAAGGGTTTTATTGTGAAAAATAATTATATATATATATATTGTTAAATAAGGGATATTTTGAATTTCTGTATAAAACTAATTCAAATTAATTATTTGAACTCTTTTAGAGTTTAATTGGATTATCTGGATTTGATTTCAAGCCTTGTTGTAAGGAAATTAAATTACTTTATTTTATAAAAGTCAAAATAAGTTTATTTAATTTTCCCTAAGTCTTTATGTATTTATCATAATTTTCTAGGGATTGAAAACCCTCTTTTTAAAGTCAAAATTATGTTTTTATAAAATCCAAATACTATTATAAGTTAAAAATATTTTTATTAAATCTAAAATGGTTCCAAATCATTCTCTGAATTTTTCTGGAATTTGTAAAATTTATTTGGTATTTTTCTAAGCATTTTAAAGCCTCCTAAGATTTTCTGAAAATCAAAAAGAAATTTAAAAACTCAAAACTCCGCTGGGCTGACAAGTGTCACCATCCGGACCGATCCACACCGCCAGATCAAATCACAACCGTCCGATCTCACTTAAACCTCCTTCACCGCCTTCCCTCTCTCCCTGGCCGACACTTGTTGCGCATCGGACTGACCTCCTTCCCGCCCGATCTAATCTCGTCCACCCGATCTCACTTACCGCTTCACCCGCCTCCTCCTCCCCTCCGGCTGACAAGTGGCTTGATCTGAACCCTTCGCCGTTGCCGGATTAAATCTCAACCGCCCCCTAATTGCACCGGTTGCATGTGGAGGCGTTTGGTATCCGACAAGCAATTAACCGGCCACTACTCCCCCTCCCCCTCTATATAAAGTTTCTCCGCCATCCTTGAGACCGCACCCACGTTTTCCCTCGCCCAATTACACTTAGCCCTCTCTCTTTTTCTGTCACACCGTGCGATGTGCGTGTTCTTCGGCGGAAGAGCTCCGGCGAGCAATTGGGGGAGCGTCAGGCATCCTCGGGCCACGCCACCGCCGCCAACACCTCCGCCCGAGCTTTGCACACCTCCTCTGCCTTTTGTCCGAGCCCAGGAGCTGCCACAGCACCCTGCCGCCAATCTCCTCCCTCCGACTGCCGCTCCTCACCGCCGTCGGCCCTCTCCGATCGTCCTCAGGCCCTAGGAAGGTATTTTCGGCCTCCCCGTGTCCCCCTCTATCTTTTGGAACCGTCGACCGGCGCAGCCGCCCGCCGGAATGCCA
Source organism: Melocanna baccifera (assembly GCA_036346265.1). NCBI lineage: Eukaryota > Viridiplantae > Streptophyta > Magnoliopsida > Poales > Poaceae > Melocanna > Melocanna baccifera. Next base: position 16,071,518 of record CM070689.1, on the reverse strand, counting down.
GTGACCCTTGGGTCCCGCGCGCCTCCCCTCCGACGGCCATGCCACGTCGACGGTCGAGCATACGTGGCGGCCGCATGGCAGCCAGGTGGCGACCAGACAGGCGCCACGCCTCGGCCACGTGGGCGCCTGGCTGCCACGCCACACAAGCTAACCACGTCAGCAATGCGCGGCAACGTGGCGGCCACGTGGCAGCCATTTGGCACCACGTGGAAGCCACGTCAGCTTTCCTTGCCACGTCAGCACCATTTTAATTATTTATTAATTCCAAAATCATTGCTGACGTCATAATCCAGTTTTTACTTCACAAAAATAATTCGGTAAAATGGCCTGCTGACGTCATAATTTAATTTTCAGTACAAAATTAATTCTAGCAAATAGTTTTTTTCTTTTTCTTTGTATTTAATCTTCTGGAAGCCGTAACTTCTTCATTTTAACTCCGATTTGACCCGTTCAAATTTCTAAATTTTTCTAAAATCATGAACTATCCTTTTGAAATTTTTGAATTTTATTTGATTTTTTTTCAATATTATTTGGTAATCCTAAGATTTAAATTTTAAATTAGAATTCCCAGTTCATTTTTTTACCTCAAATCCTTTCCAAATTTTCAGTTCACATCTAAAATTCAAATTCAAATCTCTAAAAATCCAAATCTCCAGAAAAATGTCCATTTTTATTTTTCTGGGTCCAATCTAATTTTTTTTCTTGGCCTATTCTTCTTTTTTATTATTCTTTTCTCTCTTTTCTTTCTCTCTCTTCTTGTGCACTGTTCGTGCTATGGTAGCTTGCGTACTGTTCATCTTCTTGGAGCAGCCACTGCTTCTCTCTCTCCTCTGTGTTTTCAGCCTAATCTTTCCAAAAGCCATTGTCATGCATTTCCATCCCACTAAAGAAGTTAAATGCAGCAAGAAACCTCTCTAATTACTGCTATTAATCAACCCAACTCAGTTTATTAGCCATTGAAATGTTAGTTCTTCAATTTTCCAAAGCCACTATTCATCTTCTTTTACCTCTCGTGCAAACACTAAAAAAAATTGTAAACGGTCAAGAGCCATTTTTTCTCATTGTCTTCACTTGGTAACTGCCCCATTTAGTGCTAGCAATCAATCCACAAGTGTTTCCTTTGCCATTTACTCATCAGTTTCCTCCTCTTGTTGTTTTCAAAAACATGAATACGGAAACTGAAGCACGGCCGGCATTGTGAATTTCTTCAGTTTCCATTCTTTGCCTAAGCTTTAAAGTGAAGCATAGTGACCAGGTCACCTTCCTTTTCATCTAGCTAAAAGCTTGATTCCTCCAAAGAAGTCTCCACGCTTGGCCGTGTTTCACTTTTGCTCTCTAGGGGACTCTCCAGGGAAGCCATGTCGTGCGCCGCCGAAGTACGTTATCCGGACGCCTTCGCAAAACTTCGTGTCTGGTGAAAGTCTTCAACTTTTGCTCGTTTTATTTCCTATCTCCACATCCAAGCAATCTCAATTGGTGATCTCCATGTTTGATTCTGGTTATATGCAAGTGCATGGACCATATATGCATGCTACTGTACGTATATACGTGCATAAAGAATACTTAGATGGCCTACTTCGCCGAAGTTGCGCAACATCACCGTCGGCCACTGGCACCTTGCATGAGGCGCTGCTTCGCCGGAGTGGTGCAACTGCTGCCATGGCGCGCTCAGTGGCCGTGAAACTTCTTTGTCATTCTTTACTTCACCTATCTTGTCATGAGCCTTCTACACGTAAAATAACACAACTCAACGGTGGAGGCATAGACTTACAACCATCAGGTTGTGTGTTCAAGTCCAGAGAAATGCATAATTTATCTTCCCTCGGTTTTGCAATTTTCTGCAATTTTCCAATCCATTTGATCCTCCGATCGCTCGTTCTCCGTCGTTCGAACTCCGAATCTGGTGATTCAAAACACTAAATTCATGTTCTATCTTCCAGTATATATTTTATAATTTTTGGATTTTATCTGGATTTTATTTGAGTTTACTTGTTCTGGTTTTTCGCGTGTAGACTACGACTATTCCGGAGAGTTCGACTTTGACGATTCACAGCACCAAGACTTCAAACACGACAAGTTACACATTTGATCATGTTGCTCCCAGTAATTTAAATTATTTATGTTGTTTTTAAAATTATTATGCATGCGTACTTTTATTCAAATATAGTTTGAATTCGATTTAAATTCTAGTTATACCCAAATCCTTTGAGTATGACCAAATTTGACATTGAATTTCCTTATGCCTTGTCACTTTAGATGAAAACCTAGTTAGTACAATAGTATTGACTAGAAATTTTATAGAATTGCTTAGCCATGCTTAAGATAATTTAAGTGGGAATATTGGTTTCACTTCAGAACAATGAATTTCTAAAATGTATTCTTGACTTCGAGAGTTAAGAAAGTATATGGAATGTTTTTTTAAAAAAATATAAAACTTGGTTTTAACCTAGGCTAATGGTTAGGTGGTGGGTGCTGGCATGCATTGTTATTTGGTGATACAATGTTGATTGTCAGACATAAGGGGCATGTGGTTTGAGCCTAAGTCAAGTTAAGAACCGGTCCGTGAGCTACTATTGCAAAGTCACACCGTACTACCATAAGTCTGGTATGGGATAGACTTGGTTAAGTAATTTGTGAAGTTCCAAATATAGTTTCGCTATAGGCTGAATGTGAGCGTGGCGTAGGCCGCGAGAAGTCTCACATGGCACAAGAGGGGGCTCCAACTTGTGGATTCAAGTTATGGTGAAACCTTAGTGGCGGTGTAACTATTTTGGCTACGGAACATTGTACAGCCTTGTCATGATATCCTCGCCGCACACCAAAGAAAGTGTGTTTATCCGGTGGCAATATGGGATGATCATGTCTTGTGGGTAAAGATGTACAACCTCTGTAGAGTGTATAACCTATCCTGGATAGCCGTGCCTACGGTCATGGGTAAGCTGAGTAAAGTTTTTCATGGATTAGACTTTAGTTTTTAAAATGATTTCTGAAAAAGGCCTATGGATAGATGAAATCTATGGGAGATGAAAAAGCATTTGGATGGATAGAATCCGTATGAGATCTTTTGAAAAAGATGGACTAGGTGGGATACCTGTGAATAGGTTAGTGTTTGGTCGGAGCCTGTATTAACGATATTATTTGGTTAAATTACTCTTTCTATCTATTGTATCAAATTCAGCCTTTGAATCTATTTATTGTATTTACCTTAATTCTGCTTTTACACACAAATAACCTATTATGCCTTCCATTGTCAACCCTTATGCATGTATGAACTCTATTAAACCTCCGGGTGTAACTTGTGGAGTAATTTATGTACTCATGTTGCTTAATTCACTATTTTCAGAGGAGCACTTCATCCAGTTCGGTAAGAATAACGACGAGTAAGCCACGTCTTACAGTCATTTGCCTGTGGCCAGGCAGGATGGGCTGCTTTGCTTTATTGGTTTTTCTTCCGCTGCTTATATTTTTTTTGGTTTATGAATCCTTGATGTAAACTTTGGCCATCAAGCTCATATTTAGTTAATGAATAAATGTCATTGTGCATGATATGAATCTTTGTTATCCGCTATGTGCACTAGCTTGATCCTGGACTAGTGCGATTTACATAGAGGATCCAGGAGTTGTTGCTCTGGGGGTCCAATAGGTGCTCACGGTGACAGGCTAGACCATGAATGCTATCGAGCAATTGAGTTGGGGTTCAAGTTTGCGACGTCAAGGTGGTGCTCTGGCCGCGAGTAATTGGACTTTCATTGACTGAGCAGGGAGTCCGGGTGTTCAGCTCACCGAACCAGGGGAGGGTGGCAGCGGTGCTAGGGGAAGAGAAAATTCAATTGCTTGCTCTGGGAGGGAGGTGGGAGGGGTGTGATGTCGCTTGCAGGAGTAATTGGATTTTAACAGACGGGGGAGGCGAGGGCAGCTCACGGAGCGCACGGCGCTGATGGAACTTCGACGGGTGTCGGGACCCGGAACAACACTCCAAGTCGCTCTGTGTAAATCGCACTATCCCAGGAAAAGCTAGTGCACACAGGGTAAACAGTGATGTATATCACGCAAAATCACCGCAATTATATTAAGCAAATTTACGGCCTTATGTCCAAGTCTTACAGTAAAATGGCACGAGGCCAACTAAAAATAAACGCAGCGGAAAAACAATAAAGGTGGTAGCTCAGCCCATCCAGCCTCCCACAGGAGAATGACTGTAAGACGCGTCCTATTCGCTGAAGTAGTCCTCACCGTCGAAGTCGCTGTCAAAGTCTGGCAACAGATTTTAGCAAGTCACAACAGGAAATATAACAGAATGATGCATGCATAATGGATTTCAAAGGAAGGCTTACAAGGGTGAATGTGCGTAAAAGCAATACTGAATTTTGAATACAATAACGTAAGTACAAAAGCCGAATTTTTAATACATCGTAAGAAACAAGGTTTAACAAAGTAATATCGTTAGTGTAGGCTCCGACCTACATTAACCTAACCATGGGTATCCTACCCGAACCATTTTCCAAACCACTGTTGTTTGTCAAAGCCAAGTTTTATAAAATCAAGTCTAATCTGTGAAGACTCTACTCAGCATGTCCATAACCGTGGACACGGTTATCTAGGATAAATTTTTAACTCTGCAGAGGTGTACAACTTTACCCACAAGACATTCCCTCTCACTTGAGCCACGCAATAAACACACTGCCTTAGGTGTGCGGCGGAGAATTCATGACAAGGCTGTTCTAATGATCCATAGCCAAAACAGTCACACTGCCACTAATGTTTCACCACAACTCGAATCCATGAGTTGGAGCCCCCTCTGGTGCCATGTGAGACTTCTCGCGGCCTACGTCAGCTCACATTCAGCCTATAGCGAAACTATATTTGGAACTTCACAAATTACTTAGACAGGTCTATCCCATACTGGACTTGTAATAGTACGAAGTGGCTTCGTAAAATGAATCACAGAAACGGTCCTTAATTGACTTAGGCTCAATCCACATACTCACATGCACGACAATCAACCATTTGTCTCCAAACACGAGGCATGCCAGCACCCCACCATCTAACCAATAGCTTAAGTCCAAACCAATTTTCTATTTTTATTTTTAAACCATTTCATAAACTTTTCCGACTCAACGAAATCAAGAATTCATTGAAAGAATTCGTCATTTCATGTGAAAAAGTTGATCTCACTTAGAATCAGACTAAGCCATGCTAAGCAATTCTACAAAATTTCTAGTCGGTACTATGGTACTATCAAGTTTTCAGCAAGGGTGACAAGGTGTATGAATTCGAGATTCAAAATGGCTTTAATCAAAAGATCATGGGCATAACAAAAATTTAAATTTGAATTTAAATTACATTTGAATAAAAGTACGCATGCATATACAATAAAGTAACATAATTAAATTTGAAATACTGGGATCAACATGATCAAAGGTGTAACTTGCCTTGCTCGAAGTCCTGCTGCGAATCGTCGAAGTCGTAAATTCTCGAATCGTCAAAATCTAACGTCAAGAACCAATTCAAAAGAAATTCAAAAACAAAATTCAAAATTTCAAAATTTCAAAAGAACTGCAGAAATGGAAAGTTCATGATTTTAGAAAAATTTAGAAATTTGAACAGGTCAATTTGGAGTTAAAATGAAGAAGTTATGGCCTTCTAAAGTTTAAATACAAATAAAAAGAAAATACACATTTTCTGAAATTATTTTTAAACCGAAAATGAATTATGACGCCAGCCGGAAATATTTTTCTTAAGGAAATAAATGATTATGACGTTAGCACAGTAATTACATTTCGGCCGAATTGTTTTTAAACGGGAAAGTTGGGTTTATGACGTCAGCTGACGTCAGCCCTGAGATTATTAAATCCGGTTGAGACACTGACAGGTAGGGCCGATTTATGGGCATAAGGCCGACATGTGGGCCCAGGTTCAGGGTGGACTGAGTCCACGGACCCGAGGTGGGGTGAGGTGGCACGCGTGGCACAGGGAGGGGAGGTGGCGCTGGCGTGGCTGCCTGAGGCTGATGTGGCTTCCGGGTGGCGGCCACGTCGGCTGCCAGCTCGACCTGTCGAGCTGACGTGGCGTGCCAGCCGACGAAGGAGGCACGGGGACCGATGGTCGCCGGCGCTCCGGCGGACGACGGCGCCGGCCGAGGTGCGGAAATGAACGGGGAGGGCGAGGGGAGCGGATTTGTATCAGCGGTGTGTCCCGAGGGTGGCCGGAACAAGCTGGTAGCGGCGGAGGGAGGTGATCGTTGTCGAGGGTGCTTCGGCGGCGTAGATGCTCGGGGAAGAGGTGGAGGAGGTGCGTCGTGCGTCCCTAATGCTCGGAGTGGCGGCGGCGCAGCACGAGGACGCCCGATGCCGCGAGAATTGCTCGTCGGAACTTCATCGACGGCGAAGAGGGAGGACGCACGGGGCGGCTGCGCTAGGGGTGATTTCGAGCGCAATTGAGAGAGGGGAGAGGGGCGGTGTGGAGATGAGATCCTCGGGGAGGGCTTTATATAGGCGGAGAAGGAGTAACGGCCGTGTAATGGCTCGCCAAAGTTGAAACGCTTCCGCACGCATTCGAGCGAATTAGTGCGGTAACGTGGGGGGCAAACGGCAGGTGTGAATGCAGTGGAGGATGAGGATATCAATACGCAAACGTTCGGGCGAAAACGGCGGAAGAAACCGAATGTTTAATTTTTCGGTTGCGAGCGTTAATGGCGGCAGCGGCGGCGGTGATCGCGCAGGGAAGAAGGAAGGTGGTGGGGGAGACAGAACTAACAAGTGGGGCCCACCGGTTAGTGAGAGGGTAAGGAGATAAAGTGGAGGCGGTGGCTTTCGGATTTGCGACATGCGGCAAAGGGGAGTGATCGGGGCCGTAGGGTGCTGCGCGAAGGGGTAAGTGAAAGGGGACGGGCAGGATCCGATCCGACAACGGGGATGTAATCAGAGCCGTTTGAGCGAGGGCCGAAGGGTTAAGTGGTTGTGGGCGGCGGGGATTTGGTACGGCAATAGGGAAGGGTTTGGATCGAGCCACGCGTCGATCGGAGGGAAGAGAGGAGCGGACGAAGCGGTAAGTGACGATGGGCGGCTGGGATCAGATCGGGTGGAGGGCTGGCCGGTCCGATGGGCGACAGGTGTCGGCCAGAGAGGAGGGGAAGGCGGGGCGATGGGGTAAGTGGGATCAGGCAGCTGAGATTGAATCTGGTGGTGTGGATTAGCTCGATGGCTGACACTTGGCGGCCGGGGAGGGGTTTTGGATTAAATTTTCATTTAAAGTTTTCCAGAAATGCTAATAAGCTTTAAAAATTCTTAGAAAAATACCAAATAAATTTTAAAAATTCCAGAAAAATTCAAAGAATCATCTGGAACCATTTTAGACTTAATAAAAATATTTTCAACTTATAATAGCATTTAATTTCTTGTAAAAGCATAAATAATTTTATTTAGGTGAGTTTTTAATTTTTATAAATTCCTAAAAATTGCTATAATTACATAGTTGACTTAGGAAAATGAAATGCACTTATTTTGATTTTTATAAAATGAAATAATTTAATTTTTCACAACCAGGCTTGAAATAAAATCCAGAAGGGTCCAATTTAAACCAGAAAAACCCTTTAGAGGAAAAGAAAATTTTGGGATGTTACAACGGGAGAAGGCGAGAGAATTGCTTCTCGAGGTGAGGTGGCCATGCTTGGTTGGTGTACGCTCCCTGCAGGGGTTGACGGGGAGGTATGGCGTGGGGAGTGCGCGATGACGTGCGGCCGGTCGGAGGGAGGTGCCACACGGCGGGGAAGTGCCGTGACCGCTGGGCGGAAGGGGGCAGGGAGCGGTTGGAGCAAGCTGACGCGGGCGCTGATGTGGAGGAGAGTGACGGGGGGCGCAAGTGGGCACGGCAGCATGGGTGCCTGCGCGCTTGCGCGAGAAGGTGGCGGCTTCGGCGGGGCAAGCGAGAGAAGGAGGAAGGCAGCTCACGGACCGGCGCCAACGGGAGGGAGGAGGCGGGAACCAGGGAGGGGAGGGATTAAGGGAGGGGTTAAGGGAGGCAAAAGCAAATTAACAGCAAAACCAAGTTTCAAAATTTTCAGTTGTTCCAGAAACATTGTTTGGATTGTACCTTAGAAACCTTTCCTTAAAAAGAAGCATTCTCCAAATGAATAATATATAGTTGTCTACACAAATAATAGCAGTTATGAAGGGATAAAAGATGAAATTTTATAATTGAAAAGACATGTATAGGTAATTATTATAAATAATTACAAGGATCACATGTAAATTGCTATCTTGTCCTACCAATTTTTTGCTATAATAGTAAGATTATTAAGATTCTACGAAATTAAGATCCTATCTAGAATCGAATTGGTTCAATAAATCCAGGACTGTAAGAGCAGAATCGGGGAATTGGTTCAGGACTGTAAGAGCCGAATCGATATTCTGACAACCTTGACCCTACATCTTGTCGAGTGACGAACTTAAATGGTCAACCCGCAAAACAAAACAAGTGTTTATAGAGCGGGTATAGATGCCCAAATTGCTACTCTGCTGCGATTATCCTTCTTCCCGCCACAACAACACATTTTGTGGTGTTTCCTTAGCGCCAGCCATCATCTGACGAAACAAGTCTCTTTGTGGATGAGCTGTCAGCATAGAGACGAATGCCGTAGCTGTCGCAACTCCCGGTCAATTGACAATGTTTGGCGGTGCACGTCTAGGACGTGGGTGAAGTAGCCATATCACATAACCACACAGAGCAGTTACTGGTCGGAGCACCTCAGCTCATAATCAAAGACAAGAGATCCTTGCTCGACCAGGTGGTCGGAGACAATGTCATATCGGACCGCGGATCGCCTTACTATGTAGTGCTAATGGACCATTTGTTCTGAGCTTTCATGTGAGCTCATTTTTATCCTCATGTCTGAAAAAGCCAAACCTTCTCGACTGTGTTTTTTGAGTCACTCGAGGGCTTATGTAGTTGTGTGTCATTTGTATTGGGAAACTAGAGATAAGGATTCCCGTTTAAACGGATCCTCTCCGTTTAAACGAGTCCTTATCCATAGTGGGAACCTCTCCACCCCTCTATAAATAGAGAGTCATATGACTGATTTTGTACCCCATTGAATTGAAGCAACAAAGAAAGACCAGGAGTTCTTTCTACCTCTCTCTGTGTGTTCAATCTATTATTTTATCTTCTGTGATTGATTCGTTCTTGTTCTAAGCAGAGGAATTGCTCGGACTGGTCGCCAGCGAGGGTTCCACAACACGTTATCAGCACGAATCGCTCCGGTGAACGAAGATAATCATCGAAGCACTTAATAGATTGGTTTTCTAGATCGCTTTGAATTTGCATTTTTTCTTCGCGTTCTAGATTGGTTTTCTACGGTGCAAATCCACCCTAATCTACCGTGAGCAGACCTGAAGTCACCGGCACAATATCGATCGATAGATTGCGAAACGAGGTAGATGTTGATTGCACTGTAGAAACGATGCAAATCCGCCCTTATCTACCGTGAGCAGACCTGAAGTCGCCGGCACAATGTCGATCGGTAGATTGTGAAAAGGGGTAGATGTTGATTGCATCGTAGATTAGAACGAAAATTTTATGCATCTTTTACGTTCGATAATTGCACAAGAAAAGATTCGCAAGGGCGGCCCTGCATGGCCACCGCGCAGTATCGCGCACCGTCTCCGGCATGAGGCAACACTCGGTCGCCGTCGCACCGCATGTGCACCAACGGCGGCCCCGCGACGGGCCGTCGTTGTCGTAGTCGTCGCATCGGCCCGGCGCCGCGCGCCGCGCGCAGCGCGCCACTCCGCCCCACGGTGCCACCGCCGCCGGCCGGCCGCCGCGACGCGCGCTCGCATGGCATGCCACCACCACCTCGCGGCGCACCCGCCGCGCGCTGCCGTCGACGCCCGGCTTCTCGCTGCGCCCGTATCGCGCCGCCACGGTGGCCTCGGCTTCGCGCGCGAACGCGACATCGCCATCGGCGCCTCGGCTCCTCCGCTTGGGCCTGCATGCGCGGCCACCGACGTCTCGACTCCCTCCACCGCGCCTGCATGCGCGCGATGCCGATGACACCTCAGCCCCTCCGTTGCGTGCCCCGCACGGCGCATCTTCCGCACCGCCGACCACCTCGCGTTGCGCCTGCACGCGCCCGCGCCGCCTCGGCCTCCTCGCGCTGCGCTGCCGCGCCGTCGTGCCACCACCCTCTCACACCGGCCCCACCACGCCGCGCGCTGCGCCCAGCTGCGCGCCGCCCCAGACGCTGCGCGCGCGCATGGTCGCTGTGCGGCCCCGCCTCCACCCATGCCGCGCATCGCCTCACCCGTGCCGCCGCGCCTGCACGCGCCGCCGCCCACATCTGCGCATGTCCTGCACGACGCGCCACCGCAAGCCTCGGCTGCGCCATCCCCACGTGCGCGCCGTTCCGGCTCCTTCCCGCGCACGCGCCCGCACGCGCGAACCTTGGACGCCGGCCGCTCGTCGCCCCGCCTCCCGCGGCCACCGCATGCCGCGCGCCACGTGTGAGCGGGTAGAAACCCTACCCCTTCACCCCCTTTTTGTGCAGGCGGGCCGAATGGGCCGTATGGGCCGGTAACAGGCCGAAAAGTGCGCCGGGTAAAGAAAAAAAAAGGGGGGCAGGAGCTGGCGGGTGAAGGGTAGCCCGGGAAAATTTGCAGCAAGCCCCTCGAAAATTCTAGAAATTACGTAAAATTTCTCTGAATTGAAAATTTTACGTATAGACCCCCAGAAAATGCAAAATTTGCTGAAAATTTGTATTCTAGCATTTAAGGGCCTCGGGAACCCGAATTTTGCATTATTTTCAGTTTTTGAAGTTTATTTATTTATGCCATTATTGTTTTATATATTTTCTGCATTTATTTACTGTTTTGATTAATTGTAATTATTTAATTGCTTTTAATCACTGAAAATTAGCAGTAAATTATGGAAAATGTATAGAAATTTATGAGCATTACGAGAACCTATTGTACCATTTATTTACCTGCAGTAAATAATTTCATGCATGTTTACCTAAAGTAAACTTATTTGTTCCATTCATCACATGTAGATGACTGGCATCACGAACCGGGAGTTCGAGGAGCTTGCCCAGCATGGCAAGAATTATCTGACGTGGGCATCTGATGTCGAGATAGTACTTGGAGCCAAGAAGCTCCGCGCAGGTATTGGGATTGGCGGACAGCATGACGCCAAACCCACACCTGAGGAGAATAATCAAGCACTTCATTTTCTCAGGCATCATCTCTGCATTACTCTCAAGAATGAGTATATGGCGGAGAAAAGCGCGCTAGCACTCTGGATCGCACTCAAGAAGCGATTTGAGAAGCTCAAGTACACCATTCTTCCTCAGGCAGAGCAGGAGTGGATCAGACTGAGGTTTGCCGATTTCAAGACGGTCGGGGAGTACAATTCTGCCTTGCACAGAATTTGTACCAATCTTCAACTCTGTGGCAAGCAGATCACAGATGAGCGAAGATTGAAAGACCTGTCCACCTTTCACCCCAATCTTTGTCAGATCGCGCAACTACCGTGAAGACGGCTACAAGGAGTACGCCGAATTGATTGATATGATGCAGGTAGCGGAGGCTCAGGACGAACTTCTCCGCAAGAATTACGTCACTCAGCCATTGGGAGCTCATTGCTGTGAAGCCAATCTTTGAGAGCTACAAGGTGCGAAAGCCCTTGATGAAAAGAAGGGGAAGAAGGGTAAGACCGTTGCCCGAGAAAAGCAAGTCGATGCTCCAAATGACAAAAGGGCTAAGGAGAGTGGCAAAACCTATGGCCAGTGAGAACCAAGGTTGCTTCAAGTGTGGCAAGTGGGGCATTGGTCGCGGATCGTAAAGCGCGCAACATGTCATTGATGCCCACCAAGCCCAGAAGAAAAATGGCAAAGGGCAGCCTGAAGCTCACTTTGCAGTAGTCGAGGGGGAGCATATTGAGCAGTTGCCAGAAATGATCGAAGTTGAGTCCATTCCAGCAGCAGCACCCCCTTACGACCTAGAGGCAGCCACCTCCATGATTTCTCTCGAAGAGAACATCACTCCTGAAAAGATAGCTGAAGAAGTCAATGATTTTCTAGTTGATTCCGTCTGATGCACAGAATGCATAAGACGTTAATTGTCATTTATTTTGCATTAAATGGACAAGTTAGAACTTGCATGGATGGTATTCTAGTTTTATTTTCTCGTGATGGTTGGATGATTTTGGAATAATTTATTCATTTATTCAGTTTATAATGGCATGAACACGTGTGGCTATATTATACCAACATTAAGGCGCTGCGGTATACTGCGATACGAAGGCGGTATTGAAGCTCGAACTATTCTGTCTCTGGCATGACAGATTAGGCCACCCAGGTCTTAGGATGATGAGAAATATAATTAACAATTCTTACGGGCATAATATTAATGTAAAGAATTTCCCAAATCATGAAGATTTTGTGTGCCCTGCATGTGCCACCGGGAAATTAATTATTAGACCCTCCACTCTGAAAGTGAAGGATGAAGTCCCTGCATTCCTGGAACGCATCCAGGGAGACATTTGCGGTCCTATTCAGTCCATCTCAGGGCCATTTAGGTATTTCATGGTACTCATTGATGCTTCCTCAAAGTGGTCATATGTGGGTTTATTATCTACAAGAAACCATACTTTCGCCAAATTGATCTCGCAGATCATTCGCATCAGAAATGTGTTCCTTAATCATCGCATCAAGTCCATTAGAATGGACAATGCCGGAGAATTTACTTCAAAGGCATTTGATGATTATTGCATGGCGATGGGGATTGCAGTTGAGCACTCCGTACCGCATGTCCATACCCAGAATGGTTTGACAGATGCTTTAATCAAGAGAATTAAATTTATTGCCCGACCCCTTTTGCAGAATTGTAATTTGCCAGCTACATGTTGGGGACACGCAGTCCTACATGCAGCGAATCTCATCAACTTTAGACCTTCGGCCTACAACATCCATTCACCTATGCAACTAGCGCAAGGGTCACCACCGAAAATTTCTCATCTCAGGAGGTTTGAATGCAAGGTTTATATACCTATAGCCCCTCCGCAGCGAACTGAAATGGGTCCTCTCCGTAAGACTGGGATATACGTTGGTTATGAGACTGCATCTATAATCAGGTATTTGGAACCCACGTCGGGAGATTTGCATACCGCCTGCTTCGCTGATTGCATTTTGATGAGGATAATTTCCCGACATTAGGGGGAGGAAATAAACCCTTTCATGAAAAATATCGGGAAATTACGTGGGAAGCCACGGGAATTCCTGCACATGACCCACGCACTTGTAAATCAAATAGAGAAGTCCAGAAGACAATTGATTTGTAAGCATTAGCGAATCAGCTGCCTAATCACTTTAGTGATTTGAAGAGCGTGATTAAGTCGCATGTGCCTGCACGCACTGCACCGGAGAGGGTTGAAATACCAAAGAAATCGGAAGGTATCCCCAATCTCGTCCAGAGGCCTCGAAAAAAAAGAGGACGAGAACTCCGGCTCCTCAAATCCTAAGTAACCGGGGACGCCTGGTGAAAAAGGATAAGAAGGACTTATCACAGCCGATCACCGAAGTCCCCTAGAATGAGAAGGGGAGCCAGTTGAGACCTGACACAAGTATGACACCTGTTGAAAAGGACATACCGGATCTGAATATCCCCATCGGCATGGATGTGTGCGCACACATCGGAACCGAACAACTAAAGGTACTTGCCACCGCAATTGAAAGAAGCGATGCGCAAGGTGAAGCTCCAGAAGAAGCAACTCATGAAGAAATAGCTATAAATTATGTGCACACGGAAGAGTCCCTGAACAGGACAACAGCCAATATCGATATCTACTTCGCAAAGAAAATTATCACAATCATTGATCTTGATCCCGAGCCTGCATCGCTCGCTGAATGTAAGAAACGATCAGATTGGGAAGATTGGAAGAAGGCAATAGCAACTGAATTGCTATCTCTGAACAAAAGAGATGTGTTTGGGCCCGTATGCCGCACACCTCCCCATGTGCACCCCGTAGGCACAAGTGGGTATTTGTTCGAAAGAGAAATGAAAGAAACGAAGTGGTGAGATACAAAGCAAGGCTGGTAGCACAAGGTTTCACTCAACGTCCTGGAGTTGATTATGAAGAAACCTACTCCCCAGTCATGAGTGGAATTACCTTTAGATACTTGATCTCAATGGCAGTGAACTTGAATTTAGAAATGAAATTGATGGATGTTGTGACTGCATACCTTTATGATAACTTGGATTCGGAGATTTATATGAAAGTCCCTAAAGGAATACCTCTCCCAAACCAAGACAGTGCAAATAAAAATCTGTACAGTATGAAGCTTAGAAAGTCCCTGTATGGACTGAAGCAATCTGGCAGAATGTGGTATAATCGCTTAAGCGACTTTCTCTGCAAGAAAGGCTACACGAAAAATGAAGACTGTCCTTGTGTATTTATACGGCGATCCCAGAATGGATTCTGTATAATCTCAGTGTATGTAGGTGATCTGAATATCATCGGAAAAGTGGATGATATAAAAGAAGCAAGCTCCTACTTGGAGTCAGAGTTTGAAATGAAGGACTTGGGCAAGACCAAGTTCTGCTTAGGCCTGCAGCTTGAGCATGTCCCTGGAGGAGTCTTAGTACATCAGTCGACCTACACCCAGAAGGTGCTAGAAAGATTCGGCTTTGAGAAAGCATTCCCATCAAAAGTACCGATGATCGGGAGATCTTTGCAGCAAGAGAAAGATCCTTTCCGACCTAGGGAAGAAGGGGAGGAAGTCCTGAGACCGGAATTCCCATATTTGAGTGCAGTTGGAGCACTCATGTACTTAGCAAACTACACTAGACCGGATATTGCTTTTGCTGTGAACCTGTTAGCAAGGTATAGTGCAGAGCCCACCAAAAGGCATTGGTAGGGCATAAAGGACATCTTTCGATATCTCCAAGGAAGCAAGGACCTTGGATTGTTTTACAGAAAGAATCAAGATGGGTACCTGTCTGACCCGCATACCGCAAAATCACAAACAGGCTATGTATTCCTGTGTGGTGGAACTGTAATTTCCTGGAAATCGTCTAAGCAAAGCCTTGTAGCTACCTCGACGAACCACTCAGAAATAATAGCGATGTACGAAGCCGCACGTGAATGTGCTTGGCTACGCCGAATGGTTCACCACATCCAGCAGTCATGTGGGATGAACATTGTGCAAACCCCCACAATTATCTATGAAGATAATGCCGCTTGCGTTGCACAAGTATAAACGGGCTATGTGAAGAGTCATCTCACAAAGCATATTAACCCCAAGTTCTTCTATGCTCATGAATTGTAAAAGATGGATGAGATTAAAGTACTGCATACTAAGCCTTGTGAAAATCTACCAGATTTATTCAAAAAGTCACTCCCCGCATCTAACTTTGAAAGATGCGTGCGAGGGATCGGTATGATAAGACTTAGAGAAGTGCAGAATTCAGGGGGAGAATTCTCTCAAGTCCGTTAGTAAATCTTGATCCTGAAAGTATCCAAAGAATAAAAGTCCTGAAGACTAAATAAAGTTGGGTGAATTGTACTCTTTTTCCCTTGATGAGTTTTCCTGAAGTTTCTCGGTCAAGGTTTTTAATGAGGCAATTCGTGCATCGCTGCATAACATGCATCATGTACTCTTTCTCCAAATTTTTCCCACTGGGTTTTTATGGAGTTTTAATGAGGCATGAGTATGTCGGATTAGTGCCCAAGGGGGAGTATTGGGAAACTAGAGATAAGGATTCCCGTTTAAACGGATCCTCTCCGTTTAAATGAGTCCTTATCCATAGTGGGCACCTCTCCACCCCTCTATAAATAGAGAGCCATATGACTGATTTTGTACCCCATTGAATTGAAGCAACAAAGAAAGACCAGGAGTTCTCTCTACCTCTCTCTGTGTGTTCAATCTATTATTCTGTCTTCTGTGATTGATTCGTTCTTGTTCTAAGCAGAGGAATTGCTCGGACTGGTCGCCAGCGAGGGTTCCTCAACAATTTGGACACATCTAACACTGTTGCAATCAAAAATCCCAATTCTGGCCCCCTTCGCACGTTAATTCCGTTTGTAGCCCCCGGTCGACCGCGCGACTCGTCGGCGTTGACACCTATCCGGTCGTGTGGTCCAAGACCGCACGACCGCACTGTTCATCGTTGTTTGACCGCACGACCGAGATTTCTGCCGCACGACCCAGGCATCCGACCGCACGTCTCTCTGGTGTCAAATCCCTCCGTCGAAAGCACTGAAGCATCATGAGCTGTTCTTTTTTCACGCCCGCACACACGTGTCTACAGCACGTTTGCATGGCCCCTCTTCGCAAATGCTGAATGCAAACTTAACAGCAGCGCGTATGGTCTCACAGCAAGCGAAAAAACTCATTTGCAGTTCGTGGTGCAGTTGAAGTGAAGACAGAACGAGAGAGTGAAGGGAGGAAAAAAAGAGAGTGGAAACTCAGGATTTTGACTTGGTTTTGTTTGGAATCAATGGATTTGCAAATACAAAAGTTGTAGATCGTCTCGCGAGCTTCAAGAAGAGGTAATTTTTGCCCCCGTGCAAGTATTTTTTTTGTGAATCTCATTACCCCGTGTTTACATGTGTAGGTGTTGAAAAAGTAAATATTTATGTTAGAACATTTGTAGGTGATAGCAACAACAGTTAGATTAGAGACAATTTGTATAATTAGTAGGCTTAGTGAATGACCGTAAATTACCAGGAAAGTAATACGAAGGTATAGTAAAATAAAATAAACTTAGGACATGAAATTACAAAGATGAATTTTTTGATTTATGTACAATTTCGTAAGTGAAAGCCATATTAAGTGAAATATAGAAAAGAAAGGAAGAAAACTATGTAATGCGAATTTGGCATTAATCGGGAAAAAAATGGAATTGAAATTGGTTAGTGCAAGCCAGCGTTAAGTAAAATTTTACGAAAGAAATGAAGAGAAATTATTAATTATTTTTTTGCATTAATTGAGACAAGCTTAATACAGAACAGTAGTGAAAATAAAATAACATTGTAATGTAATTTTCATATGAATTAGAAATGGAAATAAAAAAGAAATGAATATGTAATTTGATGTATGTTAGAATTTGGAAGTAAAATAGTTAGAAATAAATTGTAGATTTACAAATACAAAACAGATTCTAATCGATTTTGTAGGCGGTAGGAAGAGGTATGAAATACCGCACTGTTAATTTTAGAATGGGGTAGTGGGGGTTTGATGATACGATTGTTGCATACTGTGTACTAAGATGGTTGATTATGCACTTATGTTAGGTACGCCATGGCTAACATTCAAGACTTGTTCGTATTCTACGGGAGTGGTCTCGTACACGACAGGCCGTACGGGGCGGACCTGTCTAATTGTGATCGGACCGTGATCCAGACACTCGGTCTGAATGCCATGAGCTTGTTTGAGCTACGGAGGTGTGTCCATTCGGCGTTCGATCGGTACACCGCAAGGAAGAAGTTACGGATCGAGGCAATCTATGCCTCAATGGTGGGTGATGCAGGGGAGAGCATGTGGCAACTTCTGAAGGTGACCAATGACGCCTCATGGGCCAACTACATGGAGGTCGTGTGCAACCCTGATGCTGCGATATATGCCAGGCCAATGGTATATATCGAGTTCGTGGAGAGGACAGAATCATCCGCCATGGTTGGTTGTGATGCCGCTGGTGGAGATGTAGTGCCTGGATTCTTCTCTGGCGGTTATGAAGACGCTTCTGCGGGAGAACATGTGGGCGAGGAAGTGGGTGATGAAGACCTCAGGAGGCGTGATGAAGACCTCAGGAGACCAACGAAGTTGTGGGGGAGAGGTGGTGGGCCACCCGTATTGATTGTCATGAGTACCTTACGGACCAGGTGGAAGAAGTGGGGAGCGAGGAGGACGAGAATGTGGAAACAGGCAGTTTCGGAGAGGACGACAATGGCGAAGCTACAATTGGAGGGGTGGTAGGTGGTGTTGTGACCACCGACGTTGCGTACATGTCGTCCAGACTGGACGACAACGCAACGGCATCCCTAGTTCTACCACAGGCGGAGGAATGGGGGTTCAGCGTGGCCACACTCATTTTGGGGCAGTGGTTCCGTAATAAGAGTGCTACCCAGCAGGCTATTGCTAGATACGCCGTGAACATTAGCCAGATGTATCGGGTGCACAGCTCGAACCCAGACACGTACATTGTGAAGTGTGTCGACGTATCCTGTCTAGGCAAAGTTTGTGCACAGCGGTTCAAGGGCGCTGGCACGGAGTTCCGGATAACGGTGCTGCATGATCACAGTTGCGAGCTTGCGTGGCCAATACATAAGCACTGCAACATGACATCATCGAATGTTGCGGAGCTGGTGAGCCACCTCATCATGGTAGATGTGTCCATTTCTCCGAAGGTTCTAATGGCAGAGGTAGCGAATATGATGGGGTTTGAAGTCAGCTACAAGAAGGTATGGCGAGCGAAACGAAAGATGCCGCACCGTATGTTTGGGACTTACGAGGAGGCGTACGACCTGATCCCGAGAATGCTGCAGCAAATTGCAGAATCAAACCCAGGCACATACATTAACAGGCAGGAGAGGGTTCATCCTACGGAGGGCCCGAATTGTTTTATTCTTGACAGAGTGTTCTGGGCCTTCCATCAGGTGATACAAGGGTTCAGGTGGTACCGTCCAGTGCTAACGATGGACGAGACGCTCCTATCCGACAAGTACAAGGGTACTATCCTCCCCGTAGTTGCAGATGACGCAAATGACCAGTTACTCCCAGTGGCATTTGCAATTGTGGAGAATGAGAATACGGAGAGCTGGCTTTGGTTCCTTGCCAATGTGAAGCAGGTCATAATGCAAGATCGCCCCGAAGTGTGTGTCATCTCGGACCGCAATGCAGGTTTGCCGTCTGCGTTGCGAATGATGTAGAATGGGACGCAACCCCCCTTCTAGTGGAATGATCTGAAGTACCGTTGGTGCATGAGGCATGTTGCAGCGAACTTCCACAGAAGGTTCCGTAGGAAGGACCTAATGAAGATGTTCAAGAAGCTATGTATGTCAAATCAGAAGCAGAAGTTCGAGACCTTGTGGAGGCAGCTCGATCAGGAGGCTAGCAAGTATGTCCAGACAGAAGCTGGGTCCATGGAGGGAGGCTCCACAAGAGTTGGAGTGTTCACACAATGGGTTCAATCCAATGCACCTGACCTGTAGATGTGGTCTTTGTTACACGACACCGGTGGGGCAAGGTATGAAATCATGACAACCAACATGTCCGAGGTTTACAACGGTGTCTTGAAGGGTGTCAGATCCCTACCGATCACGGCAATCGTGGACGAGAGTTGAAACTGTACTGTCGGGTACTTTGTGAATAGAGCCATGATGGCGAAGAAGCACCTAGACAAAAACAAACAATACTCTGAGGTAATGCAGGCCTACATGGATAACAATATGGAGAAGGGTCGTTCCCACATTACTCAAATCATGGATGGCTTAAGGAAGAAGTTTGAGGTCTGCCGCAGACAGAAGTACGTCATGGGTCACATTAGAGGGGATCACAAGCAGGTATACACGATTCATGAGAAAGCATCTTGCACCTGCAACAAGCCCCAGCTTCTGCACAAGCCATGCTCGCATGTGTACGCGGCCTGCGTGGTATGGCAGCAGGCGTCGACGCAGTACATCTCAAAGTATTACGACATGCAGCACTTGTATGCAACCTGAAGTGCAGAGTTCCATTCCTACGGGGTAGACATATACTACAGGGAATTATGGCCAGGGGAGGTAAAGTGGGTGCCCAATGATGACTGAAGCATGTCGATCGTGGAAGACGACAAAGCCGTCGCATCCACAATGACATAGATGACAGCCAGCGTGGGGATCAAGTTCGGCGCCCAAAGTGTAGGCTATGCAAGACAATTGGGCACTCCCTCAGCCAGTGCCCAAATAGGCCATCATCAAGCAATTCTCCGTAGTAGCAAGCACAATGTTTTGTTGTACTCATTATTGCTTCCATGTGTTTTGTGCATTGCGATGCACTCTGCCATATGTTGGCGAGGTCCCTTCCATTATTGAGGAGCTGTACGCTTTGTTGGTTCCATGCCTCTATGTCGCGCACGTTAGCTTGCAACATTTTGCCGTGCGCATTTTATGTATGTTTTGGTACATTCCGTATGTTTTCCTGTTGTGTGGGTCATATTCGTGTGCACATTTTATGTATGGTTTGTACATCCCGTATGTTTCCCTGTCGTTAAGTTTGTTGTTAATTATGTTGTTATTTGTTGCATATTTTATTACCAATCTAGACTAACTTGTTTTCCTTCTTTGGCAACATATGGCGTACGAGTTGCTAGACCCCCGTTGGGATGAGCGCCACCGATGCCTGTCGTGGTCGTCAAGAGACGGGCCTCCGAGCTTCATCCTTAGGAGCCCCCGAGAGCACTGGCCTCTCGACCAGCGATACATCCCACTACTGCGGGACACCGGGCTGCTGCCCATTGCCTGCATGTTGGATTTACCGCATGCATTCCAGTTTGATGCGGCGTTGCTGTCAGCTCTCGTTGATCGTTGGAGGCCTGAGACTCACACCTTCCACTTCCGGTGGGGCGAGATGACGATTACTCTGTAAGACGTGGCGA
This sequence comes from Melocanna baccifera, assembly GCA_036346265.1. Classification (NCBI taxonomy): domain Eukaryota; kingdom Viridiplantae; phylum Streptophyta; class Magnoliopsida; order Poales; family Poaceae; genus Melocanna; species Melocanna baccifera. The sequence continues at coordinate 16,050,891 of CM070689.1, read as the reverse complement.
TGCTTACAGGTCTACCAATTCATGGTGCTGCTGTGGTGCCACCCCCAAAGACAGTAGATTGGAAGGTCCGTCTGGGTCACCGGTTCGGTCATCCGCTCCCGAACAATGTAGTTGGTGTGCCACATGGATGGCTTCGTTGGTACATGACTTGTCCTGGACACGCAGATGAGGAGGAGGTGCAGACGCACTTCGTTGCGTACCTGCTATTTCTGTTCGGGTGGGTCTTGTTCCCTGCCACCACTAGAGACTCCGTGCAGCCTAGCTACATACACCTAGCGGAGTCCTTGGCAGATGGCTGGCCTGCTGAGGTGCCACAATATAGCTAGAGATCAGCAGTTCTTAGTGCCACATACTGAGGCTTGTGTGATGCCTCGCAGCGTACTACGGTCAGCGAGCCGGTCCTAGCCGTCTGCTACATTCTCATTAAGTTGTGGTCGTGGGAACACTTTCCCGTTGGCAGGCCTTACTTCGGTACTGTTGTGCACCCTTATGAGTTCAGCCCGCAGTTCTACGGCCTTGATGATGGCGACGACCCCGTTGATGGGTCCACAATGGGTACGCGTTGGACACATGGTCATTTACGGTGGGCCAAGGAGAGACCGAGACATGTGTACCCGGAGTTCCACAACATGTTCGAGACTCTCCACGACGCCAACATAGTCTGGTGGCCATGGACTCTACGGTTCATTATGGACACGGCCCCCCATGGATTATCATCTTAGTGCAGGCAGGATCACACGTACTGGTTGACGACCTACCACTTGGTGTTCTCGTAGTGCGTTTAGCCATACAACCCACAGCGAGTCATGAGGCAGTTCGGCCTATACTAGCATATCCCACCCCTGGAAGGACGCCCTCTTGCACCCAGCACTCACCGGTATGTCATTACACGGTAAATTTAATTAATGCATTAGTTTGTGCCCCTACTAATTGTGTAATGTCTCGATTAACTTGCAGACAATCGAGGAGAGGGCGAGTGAACGAAGACTAGACAGTCATACAGCGACCGTGGACAGACATGTGGCGTGACCAGGCGGACACGATGGTTGTGGAGGAGACACGAGCGTACGACCTCGACACGTATACTACATGCCTTGAGTGGTACATTCAACGCACCCGCAGTAGGCTCACTTGGGCGTCGCCACAGCGTCCAGTTGAGGTCATACACGAGGCCGCTATACAAGCAGGTCCAGACTGTCATCGAGCGGCACAGCACGACGAGACGGTACGAGATTACTATGTAATTAACCTATGCAGGATTACATTTTAACTCATTCTTTGTTTCACTGTAGTTGGAGCAGTTGCATCGTATCCACGACGAGTGTGCTTAGGCTCTGAACCGTGGGAGGGAAAATTCAATTGATCGCCTACTCACTTCAATGCGCAATGTTGTAGGGGTGGCCCCCACCTAAACCCAGCTAGCCTGTTTAGAAGGTTATAAACCATGTAAATGACGTAGCTTGCCCTCGAGGGGAGCTCGGTGTAAGGTTACGATGGTAAAAACGCTCCTTACGAGGGAACACATAGATATTACGACCAGCTCTTGGGAAAGACAAGAGAGGGCATTTGCTCACCTAACTCTCCACTACCACACACCTCTCTCTCTCTCTCTGTTTGGTCTGTAGCCACAACAGTTGGTGCCGTCTGTGGGGAGGGACGGAAGCAAGCCTCAAGATCTCAGGAAGGATGGCACCAACATCATCGGCGGCGAAGAGGAGGAAAGGGGTCGCGGCAAGGCCCTGCGTCAGCGTCAGCACCAAGGCGTCGGCATCAGCGGTCGCCCCCAACCCCGCCATCGCCGACGTCGACTCAAACCCCGCCATCGCCGACGTCGACTCCAACCCCGCCATCGCCGACGTCGGCTCCAACCCTGCCAACGCCGGTGTTAGTGATATGCCCTAGATACAACATGGAGATGTTGTATATATCACATACTATGTTTATGATACATTACTTTGTTCCTTGAAATAGACATCATCATTATTGATCAATGAGTATGTGACTTATTCATGAGACTCTTAAATACTAAAATGTTGCTATTTCTAAATGATCCCTAATCGTATATCATATGAGGAACAAATATGATTCAAAGACAAAGATCAGCATATGTATTGATTGATGATCATGTCTCATGGATCAAGGTATGGTGATACCAAATCAATAATATGGACATGTGTTAGTGAACATATGTTGGATAGACCTGCCATGAGACACTGCAGAGATTCCATGTGTCATCAGTTGGTCTCGAGTAGTGTTTGTGTAGAATCCTTAGACTTGAGATCATCATGGTTCTCAACATGAGTAGTAGCTTATTTTAGGACTACTAAACACTACTCCGTAACTGGGTAGTCATAAAAGTAGTCTTCAGGTTTGCCATAAAACATGTAGTGGGATGTCAATGATCAAGATAGAATTTGCCCCTCCTTATGGGAGAGATATCTCTGGGCCCCTCGATGTAATAGATTATTAAAGTGCATGGCCATGCCAAGGTGATTGAGGAGTCAATCACAAGTTTATAATCCATCACGGAATCGAGAGAGTGATTGAGCTATTAAGAGGATGACACAGGTCTCGCCTTGAGCTCAATCTATATCGTGAGGCAAAGGGATTCGTACATGAGAGAATATTACAAGTTCAGCTGATATGATCTTACTTATACTTTGGGGTTAATATGTCTTACTAGAGGCCGCTATTAACAGGGTGACCGGAAAGGCGTTTCCGGGTCACGACCAAGTATACGTGAACCTACAGGGTCGCATGCTTAACGGGTTGGAACACTGATTCGAATATGATTCGGATATGGGCTCAATTCGGATAAAGATCCGAATAGACTCCTAATGGGCCTCGGTCCGCAAGGCCCACGTGAGGAGGTCTATATATATGGAGGCGAGGGGCTGAGGGGATTCGTCCCTGTTAACATCTAGCAAAACCCTAGCCGTCACCTCCCGAGCCAAACCCTAGCTGCTCACGAGTGCTAGTACACTCGCGATCGGCGTTCCAGCCCCGGACGTGTGGATACCGGTGGAGGCGCTGCTCGTTGCTGATGTTGATCGGCGTGCGTGGAGAGAGACGATCTGTTCGGGACGATCGGCTACTTCCACTACTACCTCGACGCGCGTGATTGGATCGGTTTCCAATTCTTCTTCCGCTGCGCTGCGCGTCTAAGTGGTAACGATCCATGATCCTTCCTTAGCATGATGTTCTTGGGTGCGCGGTAGAAAATTTTTGTTTTTCTGCTTCCGTAGCCTACGCGTATTCCTTTAGCGGGACTGCCGTGTGTATCCCCCCTTGTATAGCGTCTTGGGTTCACATCGTTAGGTAGAATGCGATTCTATGTCTAACTTGTTTTTGCAGGGAATGATGTGAATAGTATGGCCCTATAGCTTATTTGAATGTATGAGATGTATGTGATGCATGTAACATTCGTTCATGGCCTGCGTGTCATGATTATTTCAGCTATTGTTAGCTGTATATATTGTATTTAATGACCTGCGTGTCGACCTTAATGCTTGAATCTATCTTTGTAATCTTCAATTTCTAGCTATTGTAGGTAGTAGCCTAGTTTTGAGGTTACAAACTTTTAAGCATGGTGGCCTAAAGGAGTGATGTGGAGGATGGAGATCGTCTACACCTACTTGGAGATGGATATCACCATTTTTGGGCCATACTACTTCACAGTTAAATGTGTTTATCTATGATGTTATCTATCTTATTCTTATGCAATGATATATGTGATATGTTGCTTTGGTAGGATAGAATCCCTCTTAAAATTAGGTGTTAATGCCCTTCCATATGCTGCACCAAAAGATAATGATCACCGCATGGTAGGTCTACCAAAGTAGAGTGCCATTGGTTATCATCATCATTTGGGGTAAATGTCAGACATCTACATGCGGAAGCATTTGGTTTACTTAACAAGGTTATCAAAATAGTTTTGGACCTTGGGGCATAGATTGGGGCCGAGGCATACTGATGTCACCCAAAGTAGAGTCACATAGGGATATGATTAGCAAGGTGTTGCTTACCCATGTCACTAGTTTTCTAGCCGTGATGCCAAAGCTCACTAGGAATTAGTGAAATGAGGATCTTTACCCACTATGTAACTTAGAGGGAGTTTTTGTTGCAAAACTCATAGTGGGAGTCTTTTGTTAAATAGTTTAATAAAAGATTAACATAAACATAGTGCTAAACTTTGCATATTCTTATGTTGTAGATCATGTCAGCTAACGCCGCATCCAGTACTTTTAATTTGCGATCTGTTCTTGAGAAAGAAAAACTCAATGGAACAAACTTTTTGGATTGGTATCGCAACTTGAGAATTGTTCTCAAGTAAGAGCGCAAGGAGTATGTCCTTGAGTCTCCTTACCCCAAAGACTTGCCTGATAATGCTACTGTGGCTGCACGGAGAACTTATGAGAAGCAAACAAATGATTACCTTGATGTGAGCTGTCTCATGCTTGCCACAATGTCCTCTGAGCTTCAGAAGCAATATGAGAACACAGATGCCTACAATATCATTGTGGGGTTACGTGGTATGTTTGAGAACCAAGCAAGGGCTGAGAGATTCAACACTTCAAAGTCCTTGTTTGCGTGCAGGCTTGCAGAAGGGAATCCCGTCAGCCCTCATGTGATTAAGATGATTGGCTACATTGAGAGTCTGGAAAAGCTTGGTTTTCCCCTTAGCTAAGAGTTGGCTACTGATGTGATTCTCCAATCGCTTCCCCCGAGCTTTGAGCCATTCATAATGAACTATCACATGAACAACCTGGACAAGACCCTGGCTGAGTTGCATAGGATGCTAAAATCTGCCGAGGAAAGCATTAAGAAAAGCAGCAATCATGTGATGATGATGCAGAAAGGCAAGGGCAAGCCCTATGTCAAGAGAAGCGCGGTCAAAAGAAAGATAGCTCCTGATGCGATCGCAAGCAGTTCTAAGGCCAAGAAAGACAAGAAGGGCGCTGCTCATCCTGATGCAGATTGTTTCTACTGTAAGCAATCAGGACATTGGAAAAGGAACTGCCCAAAGTACTTGGAGGATCTTGAGAAGAAGAAGGGAAGTACGACTTCCACTCCAGGTATAAATGTTATTAAGGTCAATCTTGCTACTTCATCAACTGATTCTTGGGTATTTGATACCGGATCGGTTGCTCACATTTGCAAATCGTTGCAGGGGCTAAAAAGAAGTAGAAGTTTGAGGAGGAGCGAAGTGGATCTTCGCGTTGGCAATGGAGCAAAAGTTGCTGCAGTAGCTATTGGCACCATACCATTATCTTTACCTTCAGGATTAGTTTTGGAATTGAATAATTGTTATTGTGTTCCATCCCTTTCCAAGAACATTATTTCTGCTTCATGTTTACAAGCAGAAGGTTATGACTTTAGATCTATGGACAATGGTTGTTCTCTTTATTTCAAAGATATATTCTATTGTCATACTCCATTGGTGAATGGGTTATACGTTCTTACTCTTGAAGGGTCACCGGTCTATAACATTATTGCAAAGAGGCAACGTCCGAATGATTTGAATCCCACGTTTATTTGGCACTGTCGCTTAGGTCACATAAATGAGAAACGCATGGAAAAGCTCCATAGAGATGGTATTTTGCACTCATTTGATTTTGAATCATTTGAGACATGCGAATCTTGTTTACTTGGCAAGATGACAAAGGCACCTTTCACCGGTCAAGGTGAACGGGCAAATGACTTATTGGCACTCGTACATACTGATGTATGTGGACCAATGAGCTTAACAGCCAGAGGTGGTTTTCAGTACTTCATAACTTTCACTGATGATTTTAGTAGATATGGGTATATCTACCTGATGAAGTATAAGTCTGAATCCTTTGAAAAGTTCAAAGAATTCCAAAATGAAGTGCAAAATCATTTAGGCAAGACAATCAAGTTTCTACGATCTGATCGTGGAGGCGAGTATTTGAGCCATGAGTTTGGCAATCATCTGAAGGATTGTGGAATTGTTCCACAATTGACTTCGCTAGGAACACCTCAATGGAATAGGGTATCTGAATGGAGAAATCGCACCTTATTAGACATGGTGCGCTCCATGATGAGCCAAAGTGATCTTCCGTTGTCTTTTTGGGGGTACGCTCTTGAAACAGCCGCGTTCATACTAAACAGGGTTCCATCAAAATCAGTAGAAAAGACACCATACGAGATGTGGACAGGACAACGTCCTAGCTTGTCTTTTCTTAAGATTTGGGGATGTGAGGCCTATGTAAAACGTTTACAATCTGATAAGCTCACTCCTAAATCTGATAAATGCTTCTTTATCGGGTATCCTAAGGAAACAAAAGGATATTACTTCTATAATAAAGAAAAAGGCAAAGTGTTTGTCGCCCATCATGGTGTCTTCTTAGAGAAAGAGTTTCTCTCAAGAATGGATAGTGGGAGCACAGTCAACTTGAAGAAATTCGAGAAACACATGAAAACGTTTCAGCCCCTACAGAACCACAACAGAATGAACAAACTGTTGATGAACCTGTTGTGGACACAATGACACCATGTAGGTCAGAAAGGTCACGTCGTGCACCTGAGAGGTACATGTTCTTAACTACTCAACAACGGGACATATTGTTGTTAGACAACGATGAGCCTAAGACCTATGAAGAAGCGATGGTGGGACCAGACTCTGAGAAATGGCTTGAAGCCATGAGATCCGAAATTGAATCCATGCACAGTAATCAAGTTTGGAACTTGGTTGATCCACCTGATGGTGTTAAAACCATTGAATGGTAATGGGTTTTCAAGAAAAAGATAGACATAGATGGAAATGTTCACATCTATAAAGTGCGATTGGTGGCCAAAGGTTTCAAACAAATTCAAGGTATTGATTATGATGAAACTTTTTCGCCCGTCGCAATGCTAAAGTCTATTCGGATCATTCTAGCGATTGCTGCATATTTCGACTATGAAATATGACAAATGGATGTCAAAACAGCTTTCCTGAATGAAAATCTGAGTGAGGATGTGTACATGACACAGCCCACGGGTTTTGTCGATCCGCAATCAGTTGGAAAGATATGCAAGCTCCAAAGATCCATTTATGGATTAAAGCAGGTATCTCGGAGTTGGAACATTCGTTTTAATGAAGTAATCAAAGGGTTTGGTTTCATCAAGAACGAAGAAGAGCCTTGTGTTTACAAAAAGGCTAGTGGGAGCGCACTCGTATTTCTGGTCTTATATGTGGATGACATATTACTGATCGGAAATGACATTCCTTTGCTCGAATCATAAGTCTTCATTAAAAATAGTTTCTCTATGAAAGACTTAGGAGAGGCAGCATATATTCTGGGCATCAAGATCTATAGAGATAGATCAAAAAGGCTAATTGGATTAAGCCAAGATAGGTACATTGACAAAGTGTTGAAAAGGTTCAACATGCATGATTCCAAGAAACGTTTTCTACCTATGTCACATGGTATAAATCTTAGCAAGAATCAGTGTCCTAGTACACCTGATGAGCGGGATAAAATGAATGCGATTCCATATGCTTCGCTATTGGGTCCATTATGTATGCCATGCTTTGTACACGCCCGGATGTTTCAGTATGCTTTAAGTGCTACGAGTAGATACCATCGATCCGTGAAAGTCACCGGATTGCCGTAAAGAACATCTTGAAGTACTTGAGAAGAACTAAAGATGTGTTCCTTGTCTATGGAGGTGAGGAAGAGCTTGTTGTAAATGGTTACACCGATGGTAGCTTCCAAGCTGACAAATATGATTTTAGATCGCAATCTGGATTTGTGTTCTGCCTGAATGGCGGTGCGGTAAGCTGGAAGAGTTCCAAGCAGCAGACGGTTGCCGATTCTACAACGAAGCGAGTACATAGCAGCTTCGAAGCTGCCAAAGAGGCCGCTTGGATCAAGAAATTTATTTCGAGCTTGGTGTGATGGCTAGTGCCTCCACCCAATGGACCTCATCGTGACAATAGTGGGGCCATTGCACAAGCCAAGGAGCCTAGATCGCACCAGAAGTACAAGCACATTTTACGACGATTTCATCTCATCCGCGAGATAGTGGAGAGAGGCGATGTGAAAATATGCAAAGTACAAACGGATTTGAACATTGCGGATCCGTTGACAAAGCCGCTTCCCCAGCCAAAGCATGAGGCTCACACTAGGGCAATGGGTATTAGATACCTACATGGTTGACTCTAGTGCAAGTGGGAGACTGTTTGTGACATGCCCTAGAGGCAACATGGAGATGTTGTATATATCACATACTATGTTTATGATATATTACTTTGTTCCTTGGAATAGACATCATCATTATTGATCAATGAGTATGTGACTTATTCATGAGACTCTTAAATACTAAAATGTTGCTATTTCTAAATGATCCCTGATCGTATATCATATGAGGAACAAATATGATTCAAAGACAAAGATCAGCATATGTATTGATTGATGATCATGTCTCATGGATCATGGTATGGTGATACCAAATCAATAATATGGACATGTGTTAGTGAACATATGTTGGATAGACTGCCATGAGACAACGCAGAGATTCCATATGTCATCGCTTGGTCTCAGTAGTGTTTATGTAGAATCCTTAGACTTGAGATCATCATGGTTCTCAACATGAGTAGTAGCTTATTTTGGGACTACTAAACACTACTCCGTGAATCGGGTAGTCATAAAAGTAGTCTTCGGATTTGCCATGAAACATGTAGTGGGATGTGAATGATCAAGATAGAATTTGCCCCTCCTTATGGGAGAGATATCTCTGGGCCCCTCGATGTAATGGATTATGAAAGTGCATGACCATGCCAAGGTGATTGAGGAGTCAATCACAAGTTTATAATCCATCACGGAATCGAGAGAGTGATTGAGCTATTAAGAGGATGACACAGGTCTCGCCTTGAGCTCAATCTATATCGTGAGGCAAAGGGATTCGTACATGAGAGAACATTACAGGTTCAGCCGATATGATCTTACTTATACTTTGGGGTTAATTTGTCTTACTAGAGGCCGCTATTAACAGGGTGACCGGAAAGGCGTTTCCGGGTCACGACCAAGTATACGTGAACCTACAGGGTCGCACGCTTAATGGGTTGGAACACTGATTCGAATATGATTCGGATATGGGCTCAATTCGGATAAAGATCCGAATAGACTCCTAATGGGACTCGGTCCGCAAGGCCCACGTGAGGAGGTCTATATATATGGAGGCGAGGGGCTGAGGGGATTCGTCCCTGTTAACATCTAGCAAAACCCTAGCCGCCACCTCCCGAGCCAAACCCTAGCTGCTCACGAGTGCTAGTACACTCGCGATCGGCGTTCGCCCCGGACGTGTGGATACCGGTGGAGGCGCTGCTCGTTGCGGTGTTGATCGGCGTGCGTGGAGGAGACGATCCGCTCGGACGATCGGCTACTTCCACTACTACCTCGACGCGCGTGATTGGATCGGTTTCCAATTCTTCTTCCGCTGCGCTGCGCGTCTAAGTGGTAACGATCCATGATCCTTCCTTAGCATGATGTTCTTGGGTGCGCGGTAGAAAATTTTTGTTTTTCTGCTTCCGTAGCCTACGCGTATTCCTTTAGCGGGACCGCCGTGTGTATCCCCCCTTGTATAGCGTCTTGGGTTCACATCGTTAGGTAGAATGCAATTCTACGTCTAACTTGTTTTTGCAGGGAATGATGTGAATTGTATGGCCCTATAGCTTATTTGAATGTATGAGATGTATGTGATGCATGTAACATTCGTTCATGGCCTACGTGTCATGATTATTTCAGCTATTTTTAGCTGTATATATTGTATTTAACGACCTGCGTGTCGACCTTAATGCTTGAATCTATCTTTGTAATCTTCAATTTCTAGCTATTGTAGGTAGTAGCCTAGTTTTGAGATTACAATCTTTTAAGCATGGTGGCCTAAAGGAGTGATTTGGAGGATGAAGATCGTCTACACCTACTTGGAGATGGATATCACCATTTTTGGATCGGTTTCCAATTCTTCTTCCGCTGCGCTGCGCGTCTAAGTGGTAACGATCCATGATCCTTCCTTAGCATGATGTTCTTAGGTGCGCGGTAGAAAAGTTTTGTTTTTCTGCTTCCGTAGCCTACACGTATTCCTTTAGCCGGCGTAGCGGTCGACCTGAACCCCGCCATCGCCGACGTCGCCTCCAACCCCGCCATCGTCGACGTCAACTCCAACCCCGCCATCGCCGACGTCGGCTCCAACCCCACCAACGCTGGCGCAGCGGTCAACCCCAACCCCTCCATCGACGACGTCGCCTCCAACCCCGCCATCGCCGACGTCGACTCCAGCCCCGCCAACTACCACAGCACCGACTGGGCGGAGCAGGGAGATAGCGTCGGTGTCTACGGAGGCATGGTCATCACCTTTACTCCCGGTACAGTAGCGCCAAGCGGCCCGCCAGTCATGCGGACCGAGTTAGTGACACGGGAACCCACCACACCGATGTAGCAAGTAGCTCAGCGGCGCAAGCACTGGTCGCGGCTGTCAGGCCAGCGCGGACGGGTGTGCCGCTCGCTTTGACCACGCCGTTAGCGAAGAGCTCCCTGCTGGCGGCCCTCCATACGCTCCAGCTGGAGCTGGCGGATCTCCGCGAGACCGTGCGGGCCATAAAAGAGGCTTCGAGTCTGCAGGCCCTACCGGCTGTCGCACCAGGGACCCATCCACAGCAGCCACAGAGAACGCCCCCGCAGGTTCAAATTATCAATGTCATCTCCGGAGGTTCCTCGTCGGGAACCTCGCAACAGCCAAGGCCGGGAGTGGCTCAGGGTGAACTCACCTTCGCGCCTGCCGACGCCCGGGGCGTGGGAATTCCCCACCAAGACCCTCTGCTCATCCGAGCCGACATTGCAGGATGTGACGTCAGGTGCACCCTCGACCGCATGGGAATCCCTCGATGTCGACTGTAGCCATCGAGGACCCCGCTGCACGGTTTTGGGGGCCAATCGCTAAGTACATTGGGACAGGTATGTCTCCAATTCTTCTTTTGTCAGGGCGATAACGTCAGGACCGAGGACGTGATCTTCGATGTCGCGAACACCCCAACTCCGTACAATGCCATTCTGGGCTGCCTTGTCCTCATCTCCTTCGGGGCGGTCTCGCATCATGGCTTCCTGTGCCTGAAGCTCCTGGGCCCGTGGGGCATCATCACTGTCTTCGGCAACCAGGACCTCGCCTGACGCGCGGAGCTTACGATTCTCCGCCGTCGAATGCACGCCCTCGTAGGCAAGCTCAAGGCGGACACACCATCTGCCCCGGGCTGGACTCCCAAGCCTCGACCGGAGAGCAGAGTCAAGAGGGTACCCCTCCGGGCCAACGGCCAAGTCGTCTCCATCGGCGAAGGCTTCCCCCGGAGATGGAGCAAGAGCTACTCTGCGTCCTCCGAAATAACGCAGATGTCTTCGCATGGTCCCCAGAGGACATTAAGGGCGTGGACCGCTCCCTCATCGAGCACAACCTAGCGGTCCGCCAGGATGCCAAGCCGGTCAGGCAAAGACTTCGGCGCATGTCCATTGACCGGCAGCAAGCAGCTAAGGCAGAGGTATCAAAGCTCCTGTAGGCTGGAGTCATCCGCGAAGTCCAACACCCAGATTTGCTGGTCAACCCGGTGTTGGTGAAGAAAGCTAACGGTGCCTGGCGCATGTGCGTCGACTTCACCGCCCTCAATAAGGTGTGCCCGAAGGATGACTACCCTCTACCACGCGTAGACCAGCTGGTCGACGCCACTGCCGGCTGCGAGCTCATGAGCTTCTTGGACGCTTACTCCGGCTATCACCAGATCTACATGGCCAGGGATGACAAAGACAAGACCAGCTTTATCACTCCGATAGGGACATACTGCTTTGTCAGAATGCCCTTCGGTTTGAAGAATGCTGGTGCAACCTTCACCCACTTCATTGCGCTAGCGCTGACCTCCCAGCTGGGAGGAATGTGGAGGCTTACGTTGACAACGTAGTCGTCAAAACCAAGCAATCGGCCGCTCATGGCCAAGATCCCCAAGAGACCTTTGGCAATCTCAGGAAGGCGGGCATTAAGCTCAACCCGGACAAGTGTGTATTCGGTGTGCGGGCGGGCAAGCTCTTGGGCTTTCTGGTGTCGGGGCATGGCATCCAAGCCAACCCCGACAAGGCCGACGCGATCCTCGCTATGGAGCCGCCCAAAATGACAAGGGAAGTCCAAAGACTCGCTGGCTGCATGGCTGCCTTGAGTCGCTTTTTGTCCAGGGCAGCGGAGCGGGGCCTGCCTTTTTCAAAACCCTGGGCGGCTGTGACGGGTTTCGTTGGGACAGCGATTGCGCCAGCGCCTTCGACGACCTCAAGAGGCACCTCGCAAGCCTACCCACTCTGATCGCCTCGGCACCAGAGGCTCCCCTCTTACTTTACCTCGCCGCCTCAGCCACAGCGGTCAACGTCGTCCTCATTCTCGAGGAGGGCGTTCTTCAACGCCCAGTCTACTTCATCTTCGAAGCCCTCCAAGGCGCCAAGATGCGGTACACAGAGCTCGAGAAGTTGGCTTAAGCGCTGGTCATGGCCTCGAGAAAGCTCTGACACTACTTTTTGGCCCATCCAATCACCGTGCCGTCCTCGTTCCCCTTGGCGGAGATGTTGCACAATAAAGAGGCCACGGAACGCATTGGTTAGTGGGCAGTCGAACTTGCCCTTTTTCCTTGACATGTGCCT
>CM070689.1:15955330-16038117 GCA_036346265.1 Melocanna baccifera | reverse complement strand
TCATCGCTAGGTAGAATGCAATTCTACGCCTAACTTGTTTTTGCAGGAATGATGTGAATTGTATGGCCCTATAGCTTATTTGAATGTATGAGATGTATGTGATGCATGTAACATCTGCTCATGGCCTACGTGTCATGATTATTTCAGCTATTTTTAGCTGTATATATTGTATTTAATTCACTGCGTGTCGACCTTAATGCTTGAATCTATCTTTGTAATCTTCAATTTCTAGCTATTGTAGGTAGTAGCCTAGTTTTGAGATTACAATCTTTAAGCATGGTGGCCTAAAGGAGTGATTTGGAGGATGAAGATCGTTTACACCTACTTGGAGATGGATATCACCATTTTTGGATCGGTTTCAATTCTTCTTCACACATAGGCTCTAAGTGGTAACGATCCATGATCCTTCCTTAGCATGATGTTCTTAGGTGCGCGTAGAAAAGTTTTGTTTTTCTCGCTTCCGTAGCCTACACGTATTCCTTTAGCCGGCGAGCGGTCGACCGAACCCCGCCATCGCCGACGCCGCTTCCAACCCCGCCATCGCCGACGCCAACTCCAACCCCGCCATCGCCGACGCCGCCCAACCCCACCAACGCCGGCGCAGCGGCCAACCCCAACCCTCCATCGACGACGCCGCTTCTCCAACCCCGCCATCGCCGACGCCGACTCCACTTCGCTTAACTACTACAAAGACCGACCGGGCGGAGCAGGGAGATAGCGCCGGTGTCACGGAGGCATGGTCATCACCTTACTCCCTGACAAGAGGCGCCAAGCGCCCGCCTACCATGCGGACCGAAAGTTAGTGACACGGAACCCACCACACCGATGTAGCAGTAGCTCGGGGCGCAAGCATCGTCGCGCCGCCGTGCCAGCGGACGGGTGTGCCGCCGCTGACCACGCCGCAGCGAAGAGTCCTCGCCGGCGTGTCTCCATACGCTCCACTGAGTCATGCGGATCTCCGCGAGACCGTGCGGCCATAAAAGAGGCTTCGAGTCCGCAGTTCTACCGGGCCGCCGCACCAGTGGACCCATCCACAAGAGCCACACGAGAACGCCCCGCAGGTTCAAATTATCAATGTCATCTCCGAGGTTCCTCGCCGAACCTCGCAACGCCTGCAAGGCCGGGAGTGGCTCAGGTGAATCTCACCTTCGCGCCACGACGCCGGGGCGTGGGAATTCCCACCAAGACCCCTCGCTCATCCGAGCCGACATTGCAGGATGTGACGCAGTGCACTCGATCGCATGGGAATCCTCGATGTCGATCGAGCCATCGAGGACCCCACGCACGGTTTTGGGGCTAATCGCTAAGTACATTGGGACAGGTATGTCTCCAATTCTTCTTTTGTCGTATGATAACGCCAGACCGAGGACGGATCTTCGGCGTCGCGAACACCCCAACTCCGCATAATGCCATTCTGGGCTGCCTTGTCCTCATCTCTCTTCGGGCGGTCTCGCATCATGGCTTCCTCGTGCTCGGCTCCCCTGCCCGTGGGGCATCATCACCGCTCGCAACCAGGACTCGCCGACGCTGCTGAGCTTACGATTCTCCGCACGAATGCACGCCTCGTGAGGCAAGCTCAAGGCGGACACACCATCTCGCCTGGGCTGACTCCCAAGCCTCGACCGAGAGCGTAGTCAAGAGGGTACTCTCCGCCAACGGCCAAGTCGCTCCATCGGAAGGCTTCCCCGAGATGGAGCAAGAGCTACTCAAGGCCCTCCGAAATAACGCAGATGTTCGCATGGTCCCCAGAGGACATTAAGGGCGTGGACCGCTTCCTCATCGAGCACAACCTAGCGTCCGCCAGATGCTAAGCCGTCGTGCAAAGACTTCGCGCATGTCCATTGACCGCAGCAAGCATACTAAAGGCAGAGGTATCAAAGCTCCCAGAGGGCCGGAGTCATCCATGAAGTCCAACACCCGTGATTTGCTGGTCAACCCGGTGTTGGTGAAGAAAGCTAACGGTGCCCGGGCGCATGTGCGCCGACTTCACCGCCTCAATAAGGTGTGCCCGGAAGGATGACTACCTCTACCACGCCAGACCAGCCGGTCGACGCCATCGCCGGCTGCGAGCTCATGAGCTTCTTGACGCCATCTACGCTATCACCGGATCTACATGGCCGTGGATGACAAAGACAAGACCAGCTTTATCACCCGATAGGGACATACGCTTTGTCGTAATGCCCTTCGGTTTGAAGAATGCCGTGCAACCTTCACCACTTCATTGCGCTTAGCGACCGACTCTCCCACCGAGGAATGTGGAGGCTTACGCTGACAACGTAGTCGCCAAAACCAAGCAATCGTCCGCCATGGCCAAGATCCCCAAGAGACCTTTGGCAATCTCGTGAAGGCGCATTAAGCTCAACCCGACAAGTGTGTATTCTGTGCGGGCGGCGCAAGCTTTGGGCTTCGTGCTCGGGCATGGCATCCAAGCCAACCCCGACAAGGCCGACGCGATCCTCGCCATGGAGCCGCCCAAAATGACAAGGGAAGTCCAAAGACTCACCGGCCGCATGGCTGCCTTGAGTCGCTTGTCCAGGCAGCGGAGCGGGCCGCTTTTTCAAAACCCCGGGCGGCCGTGGACGGGTTTCGCTGGGGGACAGCGATGGGCCGCCTTTCGACGACCTCAAGAGGCACCTCGCAAGCCTACCCACTCGATCGCCTCACTGCAGGCTCCCTTACTTTACCTCGCCGCTTCGCCACACGCGGTCAACGTCGTCCTCATTCTCGAGGAGGGCGTTCTTCAACGCCCAGTCTACTTCATCTTCGAAGCCCTCCAAGGCGCCAAGATGCGGTACACAGAGCTCGAGAAGTTGGCTTAAGCGCTGGTCATGGCCTCGAGAAAGCTCTGACACTACTTTTTGGCCCATCCAATCACCGCAAGGCCCTGCCTCTTGGCGGAGATGTTGCACAATAAAGAGGCCACGGAACGCATTGGTTAGTGGGCAGTCGAACTTGCCCTTTTTCCTTGACATGTGCCTTGCGTGCAGCAATCAAGTCCCAAATCATTGCAGACTTCCTCGTGGAGTGGACCCCCTCGACCCAGCCCGCCCAGTAGTCGGAGGACCCGGTGTGGATGCTCGACACTGACAGAGCCTACTGCGTCTCCGACGCGGGTGTGGGTGCAGTGGTCACTACACCAGAGCGACACCGTTTGTTATACTCGGCGCGCCTCGCATTCCCTGCCACCAACAACACCGCGGAGGCTTACCTCCGCACGCACTCTCCGGAGTATAAATAAGACGCGGACGTTTTCCCTACGCACTCTACTGATTATAAACAAGACGCGGGGTTCCGCGCACGCGTCGGTGTTGTTACCACGCGTACTCCCTGGAGTATAAAGACGTGGTCGATGTTCCCACGCACCGCACGGAGACTCACCTCCGCACACGCACTGCACGGAGACTCACCTCTGCACACGCACCGCACGGAGACACACCTCCGCACACGCACTGCACGGAGACTCATCTCCGCACATGCACCCCACGGAGGTCCACCTCCGTACACACTCCACGGAGTATAAATAAGATGTAGCGTCGAGGTCCGCCTCCGCACACACTCTACGGAGTATAAATAAGACGTAGCGTCGAGGTCCGCCTCCGCATGCACTTTACGGAGTATAAATAAGACGTAGCGTCGAGGTCTGCCTCCGCACGCACTCTACGGAGTATAAATAAGATGCAGCGGGAGGACGCCTCCGCGCGCACTCTGTAGAGTATAAATAAGATGTGGATGTTTTCCCTGCGCACTCTACAGAGTATAAACAAGACGCGGATGTTCCGAACGCACGTTGGCGTACCCTCTGGAGCCTAACTAAGTCGTGGTTGATAGTCCCACGCACGCTCCGGAGTACAAACAAAGATGTGGATGTTTTCCCTACGCACTCTACTGAGTATAAACAAGACGCGGATGTCCCGCGCTGCTGGCATGCATTCCTCCGAGCCTAACTAAGTCGTGGTTGATAGTCCCGCCGCACGCCCGGTAGTACAAACAAAGACGCGATATTTTCCCCGCGCACTCTACCGAGTATAAACAAGACGCGATGTCCTCGCGGCGCTGGCATGCACTCTCCGAGCCCTAACTAAGTCGTGGTTGATAGTCCCGCGCACGATCCAGAGTACAAACAAAGACGCGGATGTTTTCCCTGTGCACTCTACTGAGTATAAACACAGCGCTGCCGGGCCTTCTCTGCACACGCCCAGCAGAGTATAGCACACCAGAGGCTCGTCCCCATGCATTCCCGTGGAGTGCAGGCAAGGCGGAGAGCGGCTAGGCGCCAGCTCCTAAGCGCCAGACTCTTCGCCCACAACGCGCTATTACCATCAACACAACCGAAGACGAACGGAAGGCGCCGGCCTCCATCATATCAACAATCAACTGTACAAGTAGCATACAGCTATGGAGTACTCGGTGCAACGGTCCTTTCTTTCATACAAAAAAAGAAACAGAGGCAAAGCAAAAGTTACATCACAATCACTAGGTCAAAGACTACTAGGGTCACCGCCTGCGCCGACAGCCCCTCCAACCATCAAGGAAATTACCTTCCTGTAATGTTCGCCTGCAATGACCTTGGCCGCTTCTTTCCAAGGTCACCCTGCATCCGCTCATAGATGCTCGCGACGGCGGGCATGGTGGTACGGACCGCGCCGGACAATACCTGCTCCGGCCGCAAGACACTGTATTGGGAGCGACCAGCTGCTTCACGTGCTCACACCTCGGGCGTGGAGCGTGGCAAAGGCGCAGGCAGCGCCGCAAAGCCGCAGTGATCACCGGGCTTTGGCACCGCGGAGCGCCAGTCGAGCCCTCCTCAACTGCGCAACGATCGTGCATATCCGCGTGTTGTGGGTAAGGTCCGCACAACGACGAAAGGTCCCGGAGGGCCTCCAACGCAATTTGCCGCATGGCCCTCCACGCCGCCGCAGACGACGCCCGAGCCCGGTTCTCTCCTCTAGGCCATGATAAGCTGGGCTCTTCCCTCCGCACCGATTTGCCTCCCAAGCAAGCCAAAGATGTCTTCTTCGCGCGCACGCTGGGCCTCGCTTGAAGACGCTTGCGCAGGCCATTGCCGCATGGACTTCCGCCTCTAATACATAGATGCGTCCGTCCTTCGTGGAGTGAGCCTCGTCGGCAACGCGGGTTGTTCTCCAAAGACTCTCCGCCAGATGCACGCCTCATCCAGCGCCGCCGATGGCAAATCGCTTTCTAAAGCGGCTGGGAGGACATGACTAGTTAGCATACACACATAACCGGCGTCGAGGGCGGCTCGCCGATGGTGGGCTCAGCGCTACCTTCATTCCCGCGCGCCGGCGAGGGCAAGAAGATCCCGCACGCACGACGCAGCCTGCTGATCCAGCTAGCTGACACCGCACTCGCGTCTCGCCAAGGGCGCAGGCGCCCGGCCGTGGGACGGGTCGACACGGCGAGCCGGGGCCTTTGCGATATTCTCAGCGCTCGGCCGCATTTTGCGCAATGGCACCGCCGACCTCGCAAGCACCGCCGCTACTCGATCCTTGGCCGCGGCCGGGCGACATCCCTTCTCCTGATGCCGACGACGACATGAGCGAGCAAATCGGAGACAGCTTCGCGAAGTCACGGGGAGAAAAGGAATTACACCTACCTCCGCCACCTTCCACTATGGCATGGGGAGATGTCGGCTCAGCCCCCGCCCGGGAAGCGATGACTCCCTCCTCGGTCGGAGTGGCTTCCCGGTCGGACTCTAGGCCCCCACCGACCGCGCCTGCCACATGGAATTGCCCCGCGCACGAAGGCGATCGCACCCGGCGGCGCTTCGCCTGTGGAGATTCAGGTGACGTGCCCTCGGCCATTCTAGTACCTGCACCGGCTGGGGCGGGCGACAAATCCGTGACACCCGTAGCAGGCGACGACGACGAGCACTCCGCCGCTCCAATTGTATGTGATGGAGCAGGCGGAAGGTCCGTGGCAACCACCACGGGTGACGACGGTACGGGAGGCAGGTCCTCGCCGGCCAGCGTAGGCGACACCGCCTCGTCCTCGATGACGTCGCTGCCATGGCCCACCACACCTAAGTCCTCGCCGGCAAGTGGACTCCGAGTTGGCATGCTCGGACCCGCCACCGCACGCCGTTCGCCAGCGGCGGCATCGCTGCTAGGCCGGCAAAATGTTAGAAACATCGGCTCGATCGAGCCCTCCGCTGCCGGGGCGACGCCCCCGCCGCCGGTGCCATCACGACGACGGAGCGAACTCCGCACCGGCACCGGGCGCTCCGGCACAGCAAGGCCTAGGACCTCGCACACCCGATTTATCCGCCCCAGCTTCGTAGGCTTGGTAGCGGCTTCGCGTAGGGAGTGCTCCTTCATCGTGTACGGCCCCAGGAAGGCCTCAACTGCTCGCGAAGTGTGGCTACGTTCACAAAATAGTTACATATACATAGGCAGTACACGGTCGAGGTACCTACCACGATCGGGGGGTTGCTGCAGCGAAGACACTGAGGGGCGAACGCCATCCTGCCGGGTGCGGCCTTGTTCATACCTCCACCGGCCGGAAAGAGGCGACACCCCATACATTGTGAACTCCTCGGCGAGATCGCGCATATTGAACCGGAGGGTGACACCGGCGAGTCTCCGCGCCGCCGATCGTCGCCTCGGGCTCCAGCCCAACAGCGCCGAATCAGAACATCCTCGCTTTTCTCGCTATTTTTGAAGCCAGGAATTTAAAAATGAATTTTCTGGAATTTTCTGAATTTAATTCAAGCTTCAAATGAATTTTCAGAATTTTAAATGATTTAATATAATTAAAATAAACATTAACATAAGCTGAAAATATTTTATTTGGGTTCTTCAGGTCTCAAGGAATTTTCTGCTATTTTCTAGAGCTTTTCGAAGTTTATTTGAATTTCTGAAAAAGAAAAGAATTAAAATCTCCCCGCACGCTCGATCCCGCCACGCGCGCTCGCCGCTTCCTCCGTCTCGCTGATCTCCACCCGCGACACGCTGCCGCTTCGATCTCCGCCGCGCTGCCGCGCCACAAGAAACCCTAACTCCGACCACGCCAAGCCCGCTGCCGTCCGATCAGCGCACGTGGCTAAATCCCGCCGCCCAAACATCGCCCACCACCGCCTCGTCAGAATCGATCCGACACTCTCGTTCGCGGTGCATTTAACTCGCCGCCACCTCGCTTCACGTGCTCGCTTCTTCGCGCCAACCCTAGCTCCCACTCCCTGCCGCCGCTGCTTCGCCGCTCGCCGCCGCCGCCGGTGAGCTTTCTCGCGCTTCGCCGCCACGCCGCCCGACGCCTCGGTCGCCACGCCGCCTGCAGCACCACTCCAGCCCCGCTTCCGCTTCCTCCTTCACAGACTTCGCGCCAAGACGACGCCGCACACAAGGCCAGCCTGCGCGCCGCGGCGACGCTGGCTCCTGCCCTGCGCTTACTTATCCTCGCTGTCGCTTCCAAATTGGGCCGACGCTCTGATTCGCCGCGGCACGCCCGCCAGCCGTCCGATCCGCGATCGCCGCCGCCGCGCCCGAGCCAGGCTTCGCATTCCCACGGGCACGCCACGTCAGCCCTAGTGCCACGTGGCAGGCCACGTGTCCTACCACGTCAGCAAAACCCCGCCCCCCGATGCCACGTGGCAGCCACGTCAGCTGCCACGTCATCCCGTGCCACTTGGCGGCACTACCAGCACCACGCCACCCCGCCGAGCCGCGCCGCCAAGACTTCTTTCCCCGCAGACACTATTCGCGGCGCTGGTCTACAAAGAACTCGTATTCCGTGCGCCGTTCACAAAGACAAAGGCACTTTTCGAATTTCCTGATTAAACTTTAGGGTTTATTTTTCGAGAGCCCGTTCTCCTCCGTCCTAGCTCCGATTTACCCCGTTCTTTTTTCTAAATTCATCTAAAATTGAGCTCTAGCTGTTGGTTCTAGTTTTGTGAATTTTGGAGTTCATTTACTTATCATTTTATGTGTTTATTTGGTTTTAGTCGTTTTCTCTCTCGCTAGATTCGGATTCCGGAGGAGCAGTTCACGCTCAAGACCAGTGAGTACTCACGAGCATAACCAAGGTAAGTCGTGACCTTTGATCATGTTGAACCCAAATTTTTCAATCTATTATTTAATTATTTTGTTTTATGTTATATTATATCGCTACTTTTATTCAAACTTTGTAACTGGTAGTTATTGTCCTATGCTGGTTATCCCTTCTTGATAATTTGGAATACCATGATACCTTTGTCACCTTAGGCTGGGAAACATACTAGTGATGATAGATTATTTGTCACATGGGTTGTTACGATTAGATGCTTAGTCCTGCTTATTTACGAGTGGTCTCATCATCACATGTTAATTATTAATTTGACTTAATGATATATGGAACTGTGGTTGGTACCACGATTATTAAAATTTGTATCACGTCATTGGTGTGTCGTTGGCTTGGTTATACAAACCTGGTTTTGCACTCGGGCGAGTGATCGTGCAGTAAAGGGGGAAGTGCAGGTTCACTTCGGGGGATGTGGTAGCCTCGCCCGGGTAATGTTAAGGACTTAACTTTGTGCGCCATTGATCTGAGCTTAATCATGCAAACCACATGTCTAGTATGGGATAGACCTGGCACATCGTGTGGGTACAGTTGTGCAACCTCTGCAGAGTGTAAAACTATTCGAATAGCCGCGTCCTCGGTCATGGACAATGCTCGGTGATTTCACACGAGGGGTAGTGTTTTCATTTGTAACTTGGTGGTTTATGTTGGAAGTAGATAGGTAGTTCACTGTTGGTTTAGCTTGTGAGTTGGTGCTCACAAGTGGTTCATAGTTATTCCTTTCATTATTGATTATTTCTGGTTTCAGTTAAATTTCGCTTTCAATCTATTTATCATATTTAATGTGAAATGCCTTTATGCAAATTAACCTTTCAGCCTTCCATTGGTAAGCCTTGCATATTATATTGCATTTAATTGCTACAAACGACTTGCTGAGTACCAATGTACTTCCGGAGTATTATCAGCAGGAGGTTCCAGAAGGAGAGTACTACGACGACTTCACGGATTAGGCTTCGTTCACCACTCGATAGCCTGTGGCTTGTCGATTGGCTGCTACGCTTTATTTTGGTTTTTCGCTGCTGTTTTGTTAAGCCATTACGGCTAGAGATATTGTAAGCTTGGCCATAAGGTCGTACTTTTAGGATTTTATCGATACTTTGAGTTTTACCTTTATCATATCGTGTGTATGGTTGTGATTACATCTATGTTTGATTGTGTGTACTAGCGTGATCCTGGACTAGTACAGTTTACACAGAGAGACCAAATTTGCATATTCGGGTCTTGACTGAGATGGTATCAGAGCCATATCGACTGTAGGACGAAGCCCTAGTTAGAATGGTCGTTTAGCCCAAAATTTTATTTTCTAAATCAAACCAACCAAATTTGATATTTAGTAATATCTCTATCTTCTCATCTCATTCTAAAGGATTCTTGTCTCTCACCCCATTCTTGCAAAATTTGTTTTCATAAAGTTATAAACTGATCTTTCCTTTATAAATGCATTAGATGTCCCAAGCTTCTTACAGCCCGACAGGAGGATGGAGAGCACTTCTACGCGTGCTGTTGCGGAGCCTTGGATTGAAGAGATTGCCCGTCTACCTCACCAAGGATGAGAAGCATAAGGGACAACGCATCGGGAGCATCTCCAGGCTATACTTCACCACCCGAGTCGGCAAGCAAGTTCTACATCACAGCTTCAAGAATGCCGGTGCCAGTGGAGGGATGTCAGCACAAGTAGTTGCGCACAAAGCCATCCGTCGCCTTTGCAAGCTATACAAGATCAGCATGGCCAGACTCATCCGGAAGTTTAAGGAGCAGTACGGAGTCACCCCTAGACTACCGGAGCCAGTCAGGGAGGAGCCCCGACCGCAGTCGCCAGTACCTCTACCGTCGCCTACACCGCCGAGCCCGAGCGAGACGTCGATCACCGTGATCGCTCAGCGTATCTTCGCACCCGCCCCACTCCGCCGATCCTGGCCGAGCGAGCCGCCGATCCACAACTCATGGGTTGTCTACAGCGATTTAGAGGACGATAGCAGTGTACCCTATTTGTTAGGACCCGAGTGGGAGCCTTCAGAGTAGATAGTGCGAGTAGACACGTTGGATTTTATTTGCAGTTGTGTGAGATGTGAGCTGCAAATATTGCCTTAAAAGCATTATATTGCGATCATGTCAATCTCTTAATAGAGTTTATTTTTGCTCAGTTTTGTTTAGTTTAGGTTTTCATTAGCAAAACCCCCTTAGACGCATTTACCTTTTGTCTATGCTTTTCCCTCTCGTCTTTTGCCTTTGGTCAGTCAGCAGTTGTTTTCTTTTCAGAACAAGATGGTTGATACCAGGACTTCCTCAGGCCGCAGCCAGGCGAACCAGGACCCAGAGAGCAGTGCTGCGCAGCTAGTGCCACCTACCTTGACCCCGCCTCGCCGCTTTTGGTGGCCTGACTCAAATGATGCGCACTATGATGCGAGTATGCGACTATGATGCAAATGACAAGACCAGAGCCAGACACCACCAAGACTCGTCAGCCCAAATGGCGCAGAGTTCATGAGGACGAGACCGCCTGCTTTCTCCGATTCGTGAGCCTTTGAGGTCGATGATTGATCCGCTCAGCTTGAGAAGAAACTGAACTTGGCCTGCACCGACAGGAGAAGGTGTTGTATGCAGACACCACCTGAGAGACCAAAGAAGCAGAGTGGTGGGAGAACTACTGTGCCGCCCATGAGAACCAGAACAATATCATTTGGAAGGAGTTCGCCAAAGCCTTCCATAACGCCCACGTCTTGGATGGAGTGGTCGAGATGAAGAAGGACGAGTTCCGGGAGTTTCAGTAGAGGAACCTGTTAGTAAGTGAATACCTCAATAAATTCACTCAGCTAGCTAGCTACGCGCCAGAGGATGTAGCTTCAGATGCAGCTCGCCAGAAGAGGTTCAAGAAGGGCTTGAACCCAGCTTTGAAGGTGCAGGTCGTAGGCAACGACTATGCCAGTTTTCAGCAGTTGGTGGACAAGGCCATTCTCATTGAGGAGAGTCACCGCGAGCTCGAGGAGTCTCGCAAGAGGAAGATGATCCAGCAGGGTCACACCGCACTGGGCCTCGAGGCCTCGCTTTGGTTCCTACCACCAGACGGTGCCACAACAAAGAAGCAGTTAGCCGTCTTTCAGACCCCCACTCGACGCCACATCGGTTTGATCGCCAGATAGCGCCCGGTGGTTCCAGTGGTCAGCAGCAGCAGAAGAGCAATAACTCAGCAGCTTCTGTAACTTGCTTCAAATGTCATGAGGTGGGACACTATGCTAGCAAGTGCCCTCAGAGGTAGGCCCCGACGCCAGTTCGCTTCGACTTGGGAGCCACACCCGGTCGTACTCCTACCCCAGGAGCAGGACGAGGAGCACCCGCATCGACAAAGCCAACAGGACGCCTGGTGGTGAGGTCGTGAACCACGTCACCGCAGAGGATGCCCAGGTAGCACCAGATGTTGTGATCGGTACGTTTCTAGTACATTCAGTTTCTGCCGCAGTTTTATTTGATTCTGGAGCTTCGCATTCGTTTGTTTCTCGGAGTTTTGCTTTAAAGCAACAGTTGAAAACTGTTGCTCTTGGATCTGTTCTTTTAATCCAATCCCCCGGTTAAGGTACGGTTCGCAGCCAGCGAGTGTCAGCCAGAGTCAGTCATGGTTTGCCAGAGCAAGGTGATCCAGTTAAGGGATATACCAGTTGTCAGGGAGTACCCTGATGTGTTTCTAGATGATCTTCCAGGTATGCCACCGGAGCGAGAAGTGGAATTTTTGATTGAGTTTGTACCAAGTACCGCTCTGATTTCCAAGAGACCCTACCGGATGCCAGCTAATGATCTAGCGGAGTTAAAGAAGCAAATTCAGGAGCTTTTGGATAAGGGTTACATCAGACCGAGTTCATCCCCATAGGGAGCGCCGGTGTTGTTTGTCAAGAAGAAGGATGGTAGTCAGCGCATGTGTGTGGACTACAGAGCACTTAATGAGGTCACCATCAAGAATAAGTACCCTTTGCCCAGGATCGATGACCTGTTTGATCAGCTTAAGGGAGCAGGAGTTTTCTCCAAGATTGATTTGAGATCAGGATATCATCAGATGAGGATCCGAAAGGAGGATGTACCCAAGACAACCTTCTCGACTCGTTATGGTTTATACGAGTTCACAGTGATGTCTTTTGGTTTGACCAATGCGCTAGCTTATTTCATGTATCTGATGAATAAGGTGTTCATGGAGTATTTAGATAAGTTTGTCGTTGTCTTCATTGACGACATTTTGATTTACTCCAAGGATGAGAAAGAGCATGAGGAGCACTTGAGATTGGCATTACAGAAGCTGAGGGATAATCAATTGTATGCTAAGTTCAGCAAATGTGAGTTTTGGATGAAGGAGGTTGCCTTCTTAGGTTATGTGTTGACAGCGGAGGGAGTCGCAGCTGACCCTGGAAAGGTGAGTGGTGTGTTGGATTGGCAGTCGCCCACTTCAGTTACCTAGGTCAGGAGTTTTCTGGGTATGGCAGGGTATTACCGTCGCTTCATTGAAGGATTCTCCAGTGTAGCCAGACCCCTCACGCAGTTGCTCAAGAAGGAAAAGAAATTTACTTGGACGCCAAAGTGCGAGAAAAGCTTTAAGAAACTGAAGGAGAGTTTGACCACAGCCTCAGTGCTTGTGTTGCCTGATATAAATAAGGATTCTGAGATTTATTGCGATGCCTCTCACAAAGGTTTGGGTTGTGTCTTGATGCAAGACAAGAGAGTGGTAGCTTATGCCTCACGCTAGTTGAGACCGCATGAGGAGAAATACCCTACTCATGACTTGGAGCTAGCAGCCGTAGTGCATGCTTTAAAGATTTAGCATCACTATCTGATGGGTAATAGATGTGAGGTTTGTACGGATCATAAGAATCTGAAGTACATCTTTACCCGGTCCGAGCTTAACCTCAGACAGAGGAGGTGGTTAGAGCTGATAAAGGATTATAATGTTGGTATACATTATCATCCTGGGAAGACCAATGTTCTTGCAGATGCCTTGAGCAGAAAGGTATATTGCAATTCAGTGATGGTTTGAGAGAGTCAGCCAGCATTGCATGAGGAATTTCAGAAGCTCAGCCTAGAGTTGGTTGAGCAAGGATTTTTGGCAGCTATGGAGTTGCAGCCTACCTTGATGGTCGATTCACGTCTACCAAATGATGAGGCTTTTCAGCGGATCAGGAAGAACTTAAGTGAAGATAAAGAGTCAGGGTTTACATTAGATGACCAAGGAACTCTGTGGTTCAAGTAACGGTTGTGTGTGCCCAACAAGCCAGAGTTAATGGAAGTGTTGTTAAAAGAGGCTCACGAGTCATTGTATTCGATTCATCCAGACAGTACCAAGATGTACCAGGACATTAAGGATAAGTATTGGTGGCCAAGCATGAAGCGTGAGATCGCTGAGTATGTGGCCCTTTGTGATGTTTGCCAGAGAGTAAAGGTAGAGCATCAGAGACCAGCAGGCTTGCTACAGCCATTGAAAGTCCCGTCGGTCTGCCTAAGACCAAAGAGGGCTATGATTCGATTTGGATCATCGTGGATCGATTGACCAAGGTTGCACATTTCATTCCAGTTAAGACAACCTACAGTGGTGACAGATTGGCAGAGTTATATATGTCAAGGATTGTCAGCTTGCATGGTGTGCCCAAGAAGATTGTGTCAGATCGCGGATCGCAGTTCACCTCCCATTTTTGGGGTAGTTTCCATAAGGCTATGGGAACTCACATGAACTTCAGTACAGCATATCACCCCCAGACAGATGGTCAGACAGAGCGAGTAAATCAGATTCTTGAGGACATGTTGAGAGCATGTGTGCTCGATCATGGATCCAAGTGGGACAGTTGTTTGCCTTATGCAGAGTTCTCGTACAACATCAGTTATCAGGCCAGTTTGCAGATATCACCGTTTGAGGCATTGTATGGCAGGAAATGCAGGACCCCTCTCAATTGGAAAGAGACGGGGGAAGGACAGGTTTTTGGTCCAGACTGTTTGAAAGAAGCTGAGGATAAGGTCCGATTGATACAGGAAAGGTTGAAAACTGCTCAGGCCAGACAGAAAAGTTATGCAGATACCAGACGTCGAGAGCTAAGCTTTGAGCCAGATGATTTTGTGTATCTCCGGATCACACCATTCAAAGGTGTGAAGCGGTTTCAGTTAAAAGGGAAGGTTGCACCGAGATATGTTGGTCCGTTCAGGATTCTGAAACAAAGGGGAGAGGTTGCTTATCGCTTGAGCTACTCGCGCCCTTGTGAGGGTACATGACGTCTTCCATGTGTCCCAGCTGAAGAAGTGTTTGCGTGTACCAGAGGAGGTTGTGCCAGTTGAGGCCGTTGACCTGTAGGAGGATCTATCGTACAAGGAGCACCCAATCAAAGTCTTGCAAGTGTCAGAGCGAGTCACCCGGAATAAAGTGGTCCGTTTTTGCAAAGTCTAGTGGAGCAACCATTCCGAGGAGGAAGCAACCTGGGAGCGCGAGGAGGACCTCAGAGCAGAGTTTCCGAACCTATTCTCTTACTTGGCCCAGATCTCGGGGTCGAGATCTCGTTTAAGGGGGTAAGGTTTGTAACATCCTGTTTTTCTGCTATTTTTGAAGCTGGGAATTTAAAAATGAATTTTCTGGAATTTTCTGAATTTAATTCAAGCTTCAAATGAATTTTTAGAAATTTAAATGATTTAATATGATTAAAATAAATATTAACATAAGCTGAAAATATTTTATTTGGGCTCTTCAGGTCTCAAGGAACTTTCTGGTATTTTTGGTGAATTTTTGGGATTTATTTGCTATTTTCTAGAGCTTTTCGAAGTTTATTTGAATTTCTGAAAAAAATAAAAGAATTAAAAATCTCCCCACCGCCCAATCCCGCCGCCGCCATACGTCGGCCATCCGGCACTCCCCGCCGCCGCCGTACCTTCTCCCGCCCACCCCGCTCCTCCGCTGCCCAATTCCCCCCCTCGCACCCGCGTCGCGCATCCGCGCATGCCACGCGGCGGCACCAGCCCGCGCCGCACCCGCGCCTCGCTCGCTCCTCTGTCGCCCGATCTCCACCCGCGACACGCATCGCCCGATCCCGCCTCGCGCCGTCGCCGCTCGCGCAAAACCCTAACCCGACCCCGCGCCGCTCCGCGTTGTCCGATCGCGCCCGCGTGGCCAAATCCCAGCTGTCCAAACCTCGTCCGCTGCCGCCCCGCGTCGTAACCGATCCAGACACCTCGATTCGCGTGCATTTAACCCACCGCCCACCTCGGTTCTTCGCCGCCGCCCCGCGTCGTAACCGTTCTTCGCCGCCGCCGAACCCTAGCTCCGCTCCCTCGCGCGCTTCGCCGCCATTCTCGGAGCCGCGTCGCCGTCGCCGTGTGTCCCCGTCCCCGCCTCGTCGCCAACGACCTCGTCGCCGCCGTCTCTGTCGCCGGTGAGCTCTCCGCGCCGCCCCGTCGCCTCCGCATCGCCCGGGTCGCACGTGCACCACCCAGCCCCGCTCCGCTCTCCGTGCACTCAGCGCGCCGCTGCGCGCGCCTCCACTGCAAGCGCCGCCACACGTCGGGCATCCGACGGTCGCCGCGCGCCATCGCCCGCGCCCACGCCTGCATCCACGGCGCTTCGCACGGCGAGCCGCCACGCGTCGGCGATCGCTGTCGCCCCGCCTCCGCGCCGCTTCATCCCCACCGTCGCTCTAGATCTGGGCCGACGCCCCAGATCTCGCCGCGTGCACGCCCCGCAGCCGTCCAATCCGCGCCGCCGCCATCGCGCCCGAGCCGTGGCACTCCCACGTGGCACGCCACGTCAGCCCTAGCGCCATGTGGCAGGCCACGTGTCCTGCCACGTCAGCAAAACCCCGCCCCCCGGTGCCACGTGGCAGCCACGTCAGCTGCCACGTCATCCCGTGCCACGTGGCGGCACCAGCGCGCGCCATGTCAGCCCCGCCGAGCCGCATCAGCACCCCCTCTCCCACGTACACTATTCTGTGCGCCGGGTCTACGGTGAACTCGGTATTCCGTGCGCCGGGTTCACAGCACAGTGCACTTTTCGAATTTCCCGATTAAACTTTAGGGTTTATTTTCCGAGAGCCCGTTCTCCTCCGTCTTAGCTCCGATTGACCCCGTTCTTTTTTCTAAATTCATCTAAAATCGAGCTCTAGCTGTTGGTTCTGGTTTTGTGAATTTTGGAGTTCATTTGCTTATCATTTGATGTGTTTATTTGGTTTCGGTCGTTTTCTCTCTCGCTAGATTCGGATTCCAGAGGAGCAGGTTCTGCGCCTGAAGACCAGGAGTACCTCGCTGAGCATAACCAAGGCAAGTCGTGACCTTTGATCATGTTGAACCCAAATTTTTCAATCTATTATGTAATTATTTTGTTTTACGTTATATTGCATCGCTACTTTTATTCAAACTTTGCAACTAGTAGTTATTGTCCTATGCTGGTTATCTCTCCTTGATAATTTCGAATACCATGATACCTTTGTCACCTTAGGCTGGGAAACATACTAGTGATGATAGATTATTTGTCACATGGGTTGTTACGATTAGATGCTTAGTCCTGCTTATTTACGAGTGGTCTCATCATCACATGTTAATTATTAATTTGACTTAATGATATATGGAACTGTGGTTGGTACCACGATTATTAAAATTTGTGCCACGTCATTGGTGTGTCGTTGGCTTGGTTATACAAACCTGGTTTTACACTCGGGCGAGTGATCGTGTAGTAAAGGGGGAAGTGCAGGTTCACTTCGGAGGATGTGGTGGCCTCGCCCGGGTAATGTTAAGGACTTCACTTTGTGCGCCATTGATCTGAGCTTAATCATGCAAACCACATGTCTAGTATGGGATAGACCTGGCACATCGTGTGGGTACAGTTGTGCAACCTCTGCAGAGTGTAAAACTATTCGAATAGCCGCGTCCTCGGTCATGGACAATGCTCGGTGATTTGTTCTCCACTCGATAGCCTGTGGCTTGTCGATTGGCTGCTACGCTTTATTTTGGTTTTTCGCTGCTATTTTGTTAAGCCCTTCCGGCTAGAGATATTGTAAGCTTGGCCATAAGGTCGTACTTTTGGGATTTTATCGATACTTTGAGTTTTACCTTTATCATATCATGTGTATGGTTGTGATTACATCTATGTTTGACTGTGTGTACTAGCGTGATCCTGGATTAGTACAGTTTACACAGAGAGACCAAATTTGCATATTCGGGTCTCGACACGAACGCTATTGGCTGACCCCGGCACCGAAGGTTGCTGGTAGGCGTCACGCGGTAGTAGAACCACTGCCGCATCCAGCCGGGTTCCCATTTCTCCTTTGTCGCCAGCCGACCTCACCACTAAGTGGACGCTGCCAAAATTAGACAGCGCCCCTCCTCCAACCTTCTTCGGCTGATAGCGCGCATCATGCAAAAGGGCGAACAAACTCGCGCGGGGATGAGCACCTTCCACTCGGACCGCCTAGGCGAACACCGCTAAGCAAACTATCGCGTTCGGGGTCAGCTGCACCAACTCCAATCCGTAAGCCTCCAAGACCTCACCGACGAAGAGCGTCGAGGGCATTCGGAGCCCAGCCTCAAAAAATGCGACCAAAACAATCGCCTCCGACTCCTCGGGGTGAGGTTCCACTTCGTCGCGCGCAGGAAGGCGAGCTCCTGCGCGCTCCTCTATCTTCTTCTCCTACAGGAGGGCCTCGATTGTCTCCTTTGTAGCATGGCTCCGCCCTAGCAACCTGGAGCAGTGCCCTTGTGAGCTCTGCAGGGTGTCGTACCGCTTACGGGCCTATGACGGCTTGTGAGCCACCAGGGAGACCTCTATCGGTGGTGGCGTCACACCGCACTGGCTCAACGAAGCGCTGCTGCTAAGTCGGCGACCAGAATCTCTATGGCTCGCCATCCTTCTTCCCAAATGGAGGGTTGATAGCGCAGGAGACGTGTGGATTTCACACAGCACGAGAGCAACTGGACAAGGACGCGCGGGCGAAGGACGCATCCGCGTGCCGGTGAATAGCGCTTTATGAAGATCCTCCAACTCCCCACGATTGGGGACGCAACTGGCGGGAGTCTCGTCGATTTGCCTCCCCACGATCGGGAAGGGCAACCGACGACGGGTTGGCTCACCACGTGCCCCATCTGCCTTGGGAACGGACGCGGGCTTGCGGTCGTGCGACCGCTGACATCCCACGACGCACCAACCATGCGGCGCCACGTGTACCCTCTCCTCGACCGCGTCGCGTCGATCGGGCGCACCGCCCGATCTTTCAAAGACTCGCGAGCCGACTCTGAACTCAGCAAGGGCTCACCTCACCAACACAGCATTGCGCAGGAAGGCCTGCTCCACCCCGCGCCAAGCGTAGCCTCGGCGCCACCCCTAGCACGTCCGACACCCTCGGCTCCGCACCATGGCCTCGCTGACAAATGTGGCACCGTCAGGGATGGCAGACGGTTTCGACGCCCCATCGACGCGCATCGTTTTTTCGTTGTCACCCCCTTTTTTTATCTACGGTGGGTCACAGGCCGCGGGGACGAAGGGGGCCAAAGGACTCGGCAACATGGCTTCGGCCTGTGAAGCCCTTCACCATGAGAGGCTCCTGTTGTAGGGGTGGCCCCTACCTAAACCCAGCTAGGCTATTTAGAAGGTTATAAACCATGTAAATGACGTAGCTTGCCCTCGAGGGGAGCTCGGTGCAAGGTTACGATGGTAAAGATGCTCCTTACGAGGGAACGCATAGATATTACGACCAGCTCTTGGGAAAGACAAGAGAGGATATTTGCTCACCTAACTCTCCACTATCATACACCTCTCTCTCTCTGTTTAGTCTGTAGCCACAACACGCAACATCTATGATGACGCTAGGTCTATGATACGGACCCTCAGTTGTGGTTGCCACAGAGATGACGCTGTTGTACGACGCGGTCACAGAGTACGTCTGAGAGACCATGTGGAGGTAACACCTGGTTGTGTGATGAGAAATTGACATATGTTCTAAAAAGTCTGAGTTTGTTCCGGGTATTTTTACGCTAATTACTGATGTGGATATTTAATTATATCATTTTGTGCGGTGCTATCTAATGTGTTTTCTTATCGGAGATGACTACAAGACTTTGAGACGGACTCGTGGCGAGACACGGGTGACCGGACTAGGCACAGGCGGTGCTGAGGTCAGAGCGGTCGGAATGTGTCAATGTCAAGACCCGAATATGCAAATTCGATCTCTCTGTGTAAACTGCACTAGTCCAGGATCACGCTAGTGCACACAGTCAAACATAGATGTCATCACAGCCATACATACGATAATAATAAAGGAAAACTCGAATATCAATAAAATATCAAAGGTACGACCTTATGGCCAAGCTTACAATATCTCTAGCCGAAAGGGCTTAACAAAATAGCAGCGGAAATCCAAAATAAAGCGTAGCGACCAATCGACAAGCCACAGGCTATCGAGTGGAGAACGAAGCCTAATCCGTGAAGTCGTCGTAGTACTCTCCTTCTGGAACCTCCCGCGGTAGTACTCCTCTCCCTCAACTGAGCAACATAGGCGTAAAGCCGTGAGTACATTGGTACTCAGCAAATCGTTTGTAACAATGAATGCAATATAATATGCAAGGCTTACGAATGGAAGGCTGAAAGGTTAATTTGCATAAAGGCATTTATTGATGAAATATATTAAATAATCTTGAAAGCGAAAGTTAACTAGAAACAAGAATAAGGAATAATCAAAGGAATAAACATAAACCACTTGTGAACACCAATCCACAAGTTAAACCAACGATGAACTACCCGCCCACTACCAACATAAACCACCAAGTTATAAAGGAAACACTAACCCTCGTGAAAATCCCGAGCAATGCCCATGACCGAGGACGCGGCTATTCGAATAGTTTTACACTCTCCGGAGGTTGCACAACTGTACCCACACGATGTGATTAGCCTCGATCTCGTGAAATCACAACAAGGCCTTTACAATGCTCTACCTCAACACAATCCCGCCCGCTAGGTTTCGTGATCACACCCCCTTGCGCCACATGGAAATCAAGAACCATGTCCATCACAATGGCGAATTGAGTTGAAATATTACAAATTAGTCACCTGTGTCCATCCCATAATAGACATGTGGTTTGCACGATTAAGCTCAGATCAATGGCGCACAAAGTTAAGTCCTTAACATTACCTGGGCGAGACTACCACATCCCCCAAAGTACAACTGTACTTCCCCCTTTACTGCACGATCACTCGCCTGAGTGCAAAACCAATTTGTATAACCAAACCAACGTCACACCAAAAACGTGGCACAAATTTTAATATACGTGGCACCAACCACAGTTCCATATGTCATTAGGTCAAATTAATGATTAACGTGTGCTGATGAGATCAATCGTAAATATAAGCCAGCTAAGCAGTCTAATCATACCAACCCATGTGACAAATAATCTAGCATCACTAATAAATTATCCAACCTATGGTGACAATGGCATCATGGTATTCCAAAGTATCAAGGAGGTATAATCTCAATTGGGCGATAACTACCAGTGCAAAGGTTTGAATAAAAATAGCAATACAATCTAATTTAAAACAAAATAATTAAATAATAGTTTACAAAATTGGGTTCAACATGATCAAGGGACACGACTTGCCTTCGTTATGCTCAGCGGGGTACTCCTGGTCTTCGGGCGCGAAACCTGCTCCTCCGGAATCCAAATCTAACGAGAGAGAAAACGACCAAAAACAAAAAAACACATAAAATGATAAGCAAATGAACTCCAAAATTCATAAAACCAGAACCAACAGCTAGAGCTCGATTTTAGATGAATTTAGAAAAAAGAACGGGGTCAATCGGAGCTAGGACGGAGGAGAACAGGCTCTCGGAAAATTAATTCTAAAATTAATTCGAAAAAATCGAAAAAGTTGCTGTGCTGT
The DNA here is from genome assembly GCA_036346265.1 of Melocanna baccifera. Classification (NCBI taxonomy): domain Eukaryota; kingdom Viridiplantae; phylum Streptophyta; class Magnoliopsida; order Poales; family Poaceae; genus Melocanna; species Melocanna baccifera. The sequence goes on along the minus strand of CM070689.1, from coordinate 16,017,176 downwards.
GGACCCGGTCCACGAAATTCCGAGTCCACCGTGGACTCGGTCCACGAATGCTGCACGGGGCGCGGGGTGGCGCGGCGAGGGCGACGTGGCAAAGAAGATATGCTGCCACGTGGCACGGGTGACGTGGCGGCTGACGTGGCTGCCACGCGGCACCTGGGGGCGGTCTCGGCTAACGTGGCGCTGACGTGGCATGCCACGTGGGATGCCACATCAGCTAGGGCTGACGTGGCTCGGCTGACGCGGCACGGCGCGGCGCGACGGCGGGGATCCAACGGCGGGGGTGCGGGCACGCGGCGTGATCTGGACCTTCGGTCCAGATCTGGAGCGACGGCGAAGATTACGTGGTGCGGGCACGGGCGACGGGCGGATTGGCGACGCGTGGCGGCTCGCCGCGCGAAGCGTTGCGGGCGCGTGGGGGAGGGCGGGATCGCGGCCGAAGAGCGACGCGTGGCCGGCGCGAGGAGCATATCGGCGACGCGTGGCGGGTGTGCGGCGCGAGGCGACGCGATCGCGGGCGCGCGGCGCAGACGCGCCGAGGCGAGGCGAGGCGAGGGCGCACGGAGGCGACGCGGCGAAGCAGCGCGGGAGGCTCACCGGCGACGATGCGGCGACGGCTGGTGCTCCGGCGACCTCAGGCGACGGCGGAGACGCGGCACGGGCGGCGGAGGGGTGACTCCGGCGGCGGCGCGAGCGCGAGAACGGGCGAGGCTAGGGTTCGGCGGCGGCGGAGATCAGACACGCGAACCGAGGCGACCGACGGGTTAAATGCACGCAAACCGAGGGAGCTCGAATCGGTTACGGCGCGGGATAAAAATCCGGATTGGTTTGGACGGTCCGGATCTCACGCGATGAGATCGGATGGCTGAGGCTCGGTGGGCATTAGGGTTAGGGTTCGGCCGCGCGGGCGAGAACGGACGGCGGTGATCGCGTGGGCGCGCGATCGGCGGCCGGGCGCGGCGGGCACGGCGCGAGCGGTCGAGGCCTGGTGCAGTGCCGCCTTGCGTCAGCAGCGGATCTTGCGCGACAGCGTGGCGCGGGCGGATCGGCGGCGCGGCGCGCGGAGTACTGCGGCGGCGTGCGTGGCGGATGGCCGACGCGTGGAGGAAGAGGGAAGATCGGGCGGCGGGGTTTATTTCTTTTTCTTTTCTTTTTCCAGAAATTCAAATAAACTTCTAAAAGCTCTAGAAAATAGCAAATAAATCCCAAAAATTCACAAAAATACCAGAAAATTCCTTGAGACCTGAAGAACACAAATAAAATATTTTCAACTTATGTTAATGTTTATTTCATTCATATTAATTCATTTAAAACTTTAAAAATTCATTTGAAGCTTGAATTAAATTCAGGAAATTCCAGAAAATCCATTTTTAAATTCCAGGCTTTAAAAATCTCAGAAAAACAGGGTGTTACAAACCTTACCCCCTTAAACGAGATCTCGACCCCGAGATCTGGGCCAACTAAGAGAATAGGTTCGGGAACTCCACTCTGAGATCCTCCTCGCGCTCCAGGTGGCTTCCTCCTCGGAATGGTTGCTCCACTGTACTTTGCAAAAATAGACCACTTTACTCCGGGTGGCTCGCTCTGACACTTCCAAGATTTTGACTAGGTGCTCTTTGTATGACAGATCCTCCTGTAGGTCAACGGCCTCAACTGGCACAACCTCCTCTGGCACCCGCAAGCATTTCTTCAGCTGGGACACATGGAAGACGTCATGTACCCCATCAAGGACGAGTAGCTCAAGCGATAAGCAACTTCTCCCCTGCGTTTCAGAATCCTGAACGGACCAACATATCTCGGTACAAGCTTCCCTATTAGCTGAAACCTCTTCACACCCTTGAATGGTGTGATCCTGAGATACACAAAATCATCTCGCTCAAAACTCAGCTCTCGACGTCTGGTATCTGCATAGCTTTTCTGTCTGGCCTGGGCGGTTTTCAACCTTTCCTGTATCAAGCGGACCTTATCCTCAGCTTCTTTCAAACAGTCTGGACCAAAAACCTGACCTTCCCCCATCTCTTTCCAATTGAGAGGTGTCCTGCATTTCCTGCCATACAATGCCTCAAACGGTGACATCTGCAAACTGGCCTGGTAACTGTTATTGTACGAGAACTCTGCGAAAGGCAAGCAACTGTCCCACTTGGAACCATGATCAAGCACACAGGCTCTCAGCATGTCCTCCAAAATCTGATTTACTCGCTCTGTCTGACCATCTGTCTGGGGGTGATACGCTGTACTGAAATTCAGGTGAGTTCCCATAGCCTTATGGAAACTACCCCAAAACCGAGAGGTGAACTGCGATCCACGATCTGACACAATCTTCTTGGGCACACCATGTAAACTGACAATTCTGGACATGTATAGCTCTGCCAATCTGTCACCACTGTAGGTCGTCTTAACTGGAATAAAATGAGCAACCTTGGTCAATCGGTCCACGATGACCCAAATCGAATCATAGCCCTCTTTGGTGTTAGGCAGACCGACTATGAAGTCCATACCAATCTCTTCCCACTTCCACTCGGGGACTTTCAATGGCTGTAGCAAACCCGCAGGTCTCTGATGCTCTGCCTTTACTCTCTAACAAACATCACAAAGGGCTACATACTCAGCGATTTCACGCTTCATGCTGGGCCACCAATACTTATCCTTAATGTCCTGGTACATCTTGGTACTGCCTGGATGAATCGAATACAGCGACTCATGAACCTCTTTTAACAACACCTCCTTTAGATCTTGCTTGTTGAGCACACACAAACGCTGCTTGAACCACAAGGTTCGCTGGTCATCCACTGAAAATCCTGACTCTTTACCTTCACTTAAGTTCTTTCTGATCCGTTGAAATGCCTCATCATCTGACTGAGCCTGACGAATCTGACCATCCAAAGTAGGCTGCATCTCCATAGCTGCCAAAAATCCTGGCTCAACCAACTCAAGGCTAAGCTTCTGAAATTCCTCATGCAAAGCTGGCTGACTATCTCGAACCATCACTGAATTGCAGTATACCTTTCTGCTCAAGGCATCTGCAACAACATTAGCTTTCCTAGGATGATAATGTATGCCTACATTATAATCCTTTATCAGCTCTAACCACCTCCTCTGCCTGAGGTTAAGCTCTGACTAGGTAAAGATGTATTTCAGACTCTTATGATCCGTGTAAACCTCACATCTGTTACCCATCAGATAATGACGCCAAATCTTTAAAGCATGCACTACGGCTGCTAACTCCAAATCATGGGTAGGGTAGTTCTCCTCATGCGGTCTCAACTGGCGTGAGGCATAGGCTACCACTCTCTTGTCTTGCATCAAGACACAACCCAAACCTTTGCGAGAGGCATCGCAAAATATCTCAAAATCCTTGTTAATATCAGGCAACACAAGCACTGGGGCTGTGGTCAAACTCTCCTTAAGTTTCTGAAAACTTTTCTCGCACTCTGGCGTCCAAGTGAATTTCTTTTCCTTCTTGAGCAACTGTGTGAGGGGTCTGGCCACACTGGAAAATCCCTCAATAAAGCGACGGTAGTATCCTGCCATACCCAGAAAACTCCTAACCTGGGTAACTGAAGTGGGTGACTGCCAATCCAAAACATCACTTACTTTCCCTGGGTCAACTGCGACTCCTTCTGCTGTCAACACATACCCTAGAAAGGCGACTTTCTTCATCCAAAACACATATTTGCTAAACTTTGCATACAACTGATTATCCCTCAATTTCTGTAATGCTAATCTCAAGTGCCCCTGATGTTCCTCCTCATTCTTGGAATATATCAAAATGTCGTCAATGAACACAACGACAAACTTGTCCAAATATTCCATAAATAACTTATTCATCAAATACATGAAATATGCCGGGGCATTGGTCAAACCAAAAGACATCACTGTGAACTCGTATAAACCATAACGAGTCGAGAAGGCTGTCTTGGGTATGTCCTCCTTTCGAATCTTCATCTGATGATATCCTGACCTCAAATCAATCTTGGAGAACACTCCTGCTCCCTTAAGCTGATTAAATAAGTCATCATTCCTGGGCAGAGGGTACTTATTCTTGACGGTGACCTCATTAAGTGCTCTGTAGTCCACACACATGCGCTGACTACCATCCTTCTTCTTGACGAACAACACTGGCGCTCCCACGGGATGAACTTCGGCCGATGTATCCCTTATCTAAAAGCTCCCGAATTTGCTTCTTCAACTCTGCTAAGTCATTGGCCGCATCCGATAGGGTCTCTTGGAAATCGGAGCGGTACACGCACAAGCTCAATCGAAACTCAACCTCCTCTCTCGTGGCATACCCGAAGATCATGCGAAACACGTCGGGGTACTCCCTGACAACTGATACATTCTCCAACTGGATCACCTTGCTCTGGCAAACCATGACTGGCTCTAGCTGACATTCGTTGGCTGCAAATCGCACCTTAACCCCATCTGAATTGGTTAAGGTCATTTGCCGCTCCTAGCCTAACACACTGCTTACTTCGAGCCAATCCATTCCCAAAATTACATCTAAGAACTGCATATCCAACAAAATCAGGTCGGCCCTGAACTCAACTCCCTGAATGGTTATCCTAACTCCTGGACAACCTAGGTTGGATCTCAACTCGGATCCGGGGGATTAGATTAAAAGAACAGATCCAAGAGCAACAGTTTTCAATTGTTGCTTTAAAGCAAAACTCCGAGAAACAAACGAATGCGAAGCTCCGAGAATCAAATAAAGCGTGGCGAGGCCCAATGTACTAGGAACGTACCGATCACAACGTCTGATGCTGCCTGGGCATCCTCTGCGGTGACGTGGTTCACCTAACCTCTCACCACCGGCGTCCTGCTGGCCTGTCCTAATACCGGGGGTGCTCCTCGTCCTACTCCTGGGGTAGGAGTACGACTGGGTGTGGCTCCCAAGTCGAAGCGAACTGGCGTCGGGGCCTGTCTTTAAGGGCACTTGCTAGCATAGTGTCCCACCTCATGACACTTGAAGCAAGTGATAGATCTTTCTTGAGTTCTTGCTCTTCTGCTGCTGCGACCATCGGAACCACCGGGGCGCTGTCTGATGGCCAGCGACGCGTGTATGAGCTGGGTCCGAAACTCGAGGATCGCTGCTTCGCTCTCTGCTGCGGCACTCGTGCAGACTGGTAGGAACCAAAACAAGGCCTCTGGGACTGGTGCGACTGTGATCCCTCCTGGATCAACCTCCTCTTGCGAGACTCCACGAGCTCGCGGCGACTCTCCTCGATGAGAATGGCCTTATCCACCAACTGCTGAAAACTGGCATAGTCGTTGCCTACGACTTGCACCTTCAAAGCTGGGTTCAAGCCTTTCTTGAACCTCTTCTGGCGAGCTGCATCTGACGCTACGTCCTCTGGCGCGTAGCGAGCCAACTGAGTGAATTTATTGAGATATTCACTCACTGACAAGTTCCTCTGCTGGAACTCCCAAAACTCATCCTTCTTCATCTCGACCACTCCATCCTTAACATGAGCAGTATGGAAAGCCTTGGCGAACTCCTTCCAAGTGATGTTGTTCTGGTTCTCATGGGCAGCACAGTAGTTCTCCCACCACTCTGCTGCTGGTCCCTCAAGCTGATGTGCTGCATATAATACCTTCTCGTGTCGGTGCAGCCAAGTTGATTTCTTCTCAATCGAACGGACCCAATCGTCGGCCTCAAAGGCTCGACGAACCGAGAACACTGAGCGGTCTCGTCCTCATGAACTCTGCATAGCCGGACTGCGATGAGGTCTTGGTGGTGATGCGGCTCTGGTCTTTGTCATTTGCATCATAGTCTGCATACCACATCATCCGAGTGCAGGCCATCAAAATCGATCGAGGCGGGGATCCAAGGTAGGTGGCACCGCCGCGCTGCGACTACTCTCTCAGGTCTGGTTCGCTTGATTGCGGCTGGAGGAGTTCCTGGTATCAACCATCTTGCTCTGAAAAGAAAACAACTGCTGACTGACCAAAGGTAAAAGACGAGAGGGAAAAGCTCTGAAGGCTCCCACTCGGGTCCTAACAAATAGGGTACACTGCTATCGTCCTCAAAATCGCTGTAGACAACCCACGAGTTGCGGATCGGCGGCGACTGCTCTCTGACTGGGGCTGGGGTGAACCGGCTGAGGTAGGCGCGACGATCTCCGGTGATACGACGTCTCTCCTCTGGGCTCGGCGGTGTAGGCGACGGTAGAGGTACTGGCGACTGCGGTCGGGGCTCCTCCCAGATTAGCTCTGGTAGTCTCGGGGTGACTCCGTACTGCTCCTTGAACTTCCGGACGAGTCTGGCCATGTTGATCTTGTATAGCTTGCAAAGTCGACGAATGGCTTTGTGCGTAACTCCTTGTGCTGACGTCTCTCCACTGGCACCGGCAGTCTTGAAACTGTGATGTAGCACCTGCTTGCCGACTCGGGTAGTGAAGTATAGCCTGGAGATGCTCCTGATGCGTTGACATTTATGCTTCTCATCCTTGGTGAGGTAGACGGGCAATCTCTTCATTCCGAGGCTCCATGCAGCGCGTGCGATGATCTCTATCCTCCTGTCGGGCTGTAAGAAGCTTGGGACATCTAATGCAATTATGAAGGAAAGATCAGTTTATAACTTTACGAAAACAAATTTTGCAAGAGTTGGGGTGAGAGACAAGAATCCTTAAGAATGAGGTAAGAAGATAGAGATATTACTAAATATCAAATTTAGTTGATTTGATTTAGAAAATAAACTTTTGGGCTACGACCAATCTAACTAGGGCTTAGTCCTCTGATCGATATGGCTCGACGATACCATCTCTATCGAGACCGAATATGCAAATTCGGTCTCTCTATAAACCGCACTAGTCGAGATCACGCTAGTGCACACGATCAAACATAGATGTCATCACACCATACATACGATAATAATAAAGGAAAACTCGAATATCGATAAAATATCAAAGTGCGACCTTATGGCCAAGCTTACAATATCTCTAGCGGAAGGGCTTAACAAAATAGCGCGAAATCCAAAATAAAGCGTAGCGACCAATCGACAAGCCACAGGCTATCGAGTGGAGAACGAAGCCTAATCCGTGAAGTCGTCGTAGTACTCTCCGTCTGGAACCTCCTGCTGGTAGTACTCCTCTCCCTCAACTGAGCAACATAGGCGTAAAGCCGTGAGTACATTGGTACTCAGCAAGTCGTTTGTAACAATGAATGCAATATAATATGCAAGGCTTACCAATGGAAGGCTGAAAGGTTAATTTGCATAAAGGCATTTATTGATGAAATATATTAAATAATCTTGAAAGCGAAAGTTAACTAGAAACAGTAATAAGGAATAATCAAAGGAATAAACATAAACCACTTGTGAACACTAATCCACAAGTTAAACCAGCAGTGAACTACCTGTCCACTACCAACATGAACCACCAAGTTATAAAGGAAACACTAACCCTCGTGTGAAATCCCCGAGCAATGCCATGACCGAGGACGCGGCTATTCGAATAGTTTTACACTCTGCAGAGGTTGCACAACTGTACCCACACGATGTGATTAGCCTCGATCTCAGAAAATCACAACAAGGCCTTTACAATGCTCTACCTCAACACAATCCTGCCCGCTAGGGTTTCGCATCACACCCCCCTTGCGCCACATGGAAATCAGCAACCATGTCCATCACAATGGCAGAATTGAGTTGAAATATTACAAATTAGTCAGCCAGGTCCACCCCATAATAGACATGTGGTTTGCACGATTAAGCTCAGATCAATGGCGCACAAAGTTAAGTCCTTAACATTACCCGGACGAGACTACCACATCCCCAAATTACAACTGTACTTCCCCCTTTACTGCACGATCACTCGCCCGAGTGAAAAACTAATTTGTATAATCAAACCAATGTCACACTAATAACGTGGCACAAATTTTAATATACGTGGCACCAACCACAGTTCCATATGTCATTAGGTCAAATTAATGATTAACGTGTGCTGATGAGATCAATCGTAAATATAAGCCAGCTAAGCAGTCTAATCGTACCAACCCATGTGACAAATAATCTAGCATCACTAATAAATTATCCAACCTATGGTGACAATGGCATCATGGTATTCCAAAGTATCAAGGAGGTATAATCTCAATTGGGCGATAACTACCAGTGCAAAGGTTTGAATAAAAATAGCAATGCAATGTAATTTAAAACAAAATAATTAAATAATAGTTTGCAAAATTGGGTTCAACATGATCAAGGGACACGACTTGCCTTCGTTATGCTCAGCGGGGTACTCCTGGTCTTCGGGCGCGAAACCTGCTCCTCCGGAATCCGAATCTAACGAGAGAGAAAACGACCGAAAACAAAGAAACACATAAAATGATAAGCAAATGAACTCCAAAATTCATAAAACCAGAACCAACAGCTAGAGCTCGATTTTAGTTGAATTTAGAAAAAAGAACGGGGTCAATCGGAGCTAGGACGGAGGAGAACGGGCTCTCGGAAAATTAATTCTAAAATTAATTCGGGAAAATCAGAAAAGTTACTGTGCTATGGACCCGGTTCACGAAATTCCGAGTCCACCGTGGACTCGGTCCACGTAACAGTGCATGGGGCGGCGGGCTGACGCGGCGGTCTCGGCTGACGTGGCGGCTGACGTGGCATGCCACGTGGGATGCCACGTCAGCTAGGGGATCCGACGGCGGGGGTGCCGGCACGTGGCGCGATCTGGACCTTTGGTCCAGATCTGGAGCGACGGGCGGGATCGCGGCCGAAGGGCGACGCGTGGCCGGCGCGAGGAGCCGATCGGCGACGCGTGGTGGGTGCGCGGCGCGAGGCGATGCGGTCGCGGGCGCGCGGCGCAGACGCGCCGAGGCGAGGCGCGGCGAGGGCGACCGCGGCGACGCGGCGAACGGCGCGGAGGGGCTCACCGGCGGCGGCGGCCGGTGCTCCGGCGACCTCGAGCGGCGGCGAGACGCGCACGGCGGCGGCGGGCGACTCCGGCGGCGCGCGCGCGCGAAGAAGCGGCGCTAGGGTTCGGCGCGGGATAAAAATCTGGATTGGTTTGGACGGTCCGGATCTCACGCGATGAGATCGGACGGCTGAGGCTTGGTGGGCGTTGGCGTTAGGGTTCGGCCGCGCGGGCGAGAACGGACGGCGGTGATCGCGCGGGCGCGCAATCGGCGGGGGCGCGGGCTGCGCCAGCGCGTCGGCGTGGATCTTGCGACAGCGTGGCGCGGGGCGGGATCGGGCGGCGCGGGCGCGAGCGGGAAGCGGGAGTACGGCGGCGGCGCGCGCGCGGCGGATGGCCGACGCGTGGAGGAGAGAGGGAGATCTGGCGGCGGGGTTTATTTTTTTTTCTTTTCTTTTTTCAGAAATTCAAATAAACTTCTAAAAGCTCTAGAAAATAGCAAATAAATCCCAAAAATTCACCAAAAATACCAAAACATTCCTTGAGACCTGAAGAACACAAATAAAATATTTTCAACTTATGTTAATGTTTATTTTATTCATATTAATTCATTTAAAACTTTAAAAATTCATTTGAAGCTTGAATTAAATTCAGGAAATTCTAGAAAATCCATTTTTAAATTTCAGGCTTTAAAAATCTCAGAAAAACAGGGTGTTACAGTCAAAGACGGCGAGGACTCGAAGTGGCTGCGAGGCGTGCGCGGCGAGAAACGAGAAAGCTTCCAGGAAAGTGCAAGAGGGGCATTTTTGTAAATGCGCAGGGCTGCACAAAAGGAAGCGGATTTGGATAAGGAATGATCCATTAGTGGAGAGGTATTGTGACCTAATGGGTAAAATGATGTGTAAACCCATTAGTGGAGAGTTGGTGTGACCTAATGGGTAAAGTAGGCTTGTAAACCCATTAATGGAGGCTATAAATAGAGGTGCTCTCTAGGTGGAGAAGTGCATTTGAGAGAGAGAGAAAGAGAAATGGGTATGAGTATTAGGGTTTCCTAATGCTTGTGCTCTTGGGAGAGAAATTTTGTATGCAAGATTTAGGGTTTTATTCTCTCCTTGTGTGTGTTCTTGGATGAGACATGGAAGAGTAGATGTAAACATTCATCGGTTATAATAGTTCATCTCTCTTCGTCTCAATATGAAGATCCTTGTGTTCTAGTGGTTGATTTGCTCTTTTATTTACTTTTGTTTTGATTTTCAGTTAGTAAGAAATTAGTTTTTTGTTGTGCTTGTGTTGGATATATATCTCAAGACCATTTGGTTGGCTAATGTCCATAAGCAAATTTCTCTCCTGCAAGTTCAGTTTTATTTTTGGTGAGTAGTTTGTGTGTCCAAGTATTCTCTCGGTTGTCTTTGTTCTCCTGTGCACTTCTTTTTCTTGCCGCAAAGATTAGTCCTAGTCTCCCTTATCGATCTGCGAGTTCTCAGTTAGTGCATGTGTGCAATCCTTAGTTTGGACAGCAGCAGCACCTTCTCTTAGGCAGTAATTTCAGATTAGTTTTCCCTTCTTGCGGTGCCTTAAGTTTTTGGTTTTCCTGCAGTGTTCTTCCTCCTGTTTTGCTGTGCCGAATGACTATCTCAATAGCAATATGTCTTCTTGCTGTTTTCTAGCTGTTGCCTAGTCTTTGTACTGTTCTTTTCGGTTGAGAAAACTGCAGCAATTCTTCTCCCTCGTGCTGTTCAGTTTTCTGCACCTTGCTCTCTGATTTCGGCTGTTAGAAATAGCTTTTGGCAGCTGCTATTTGTTTGCTGTTTGCTGCACTGCTGCCGAACAGATTTCAGCTTGTTGATTTGCTTGTTCGGGTGTGTGTTATGCAGTTTTTGGTCAGCCTACAGTGCTGTGGTGTTCGGTTCATGTCCCAGCAGGTAGCACTTTCTTTTCTTCCCTTGCTACTTGATCGGCAGCTACTGCAGTCCCTATTTTATTGTGTCAAGGCTGCTGTTTTGGACAGCAACTATGCAGACAATTGTGCTCGGCCAAGGTGCTATTTGTTGCTGCTATTCACTGCTTTCCTTGGTCTGTTTTCTGGTTGTTTTCATGCTCTTTGGGCTGTAGTTTTTGACCTTCTTTTTCAGCTTTGCAGTGTGCTTTCCAGGTTGTTTTTGGTCAGCATCCTGCTCTCTTTAAGTGGCTGTTTTCCTTGTGTTTTGTCAGCTGTAGACAGCAGTCTGTTTTGCAGTTTCCAGTCCACTTTTCTTTACTGTTTTTGGGCACAGCTTTGTCCTCCTTTCTGCAGTCTCTAGTCCCCTTTTGGTGCAGTTTTCTATAGTTCTATTATGCTTCTCGATTGTTTTTATTTACTGTTTTGTTGCTCTCAAGTCTGCATTTGTCCTTGCTGATTTTACTTGCTTCCTGTTCTCCTTTCGGCCAGCAAGTTGTGGGCAATCATCTGTAGGTTGCAGCAGTTTGTGTTGGTTCCTTTTTGAGTTGTATGCAGCATATTTTGTTGTTTCGGTGCAGTAGTCAATCAGTTTTTAAGTCTAATTTTTATGGCTGCATGTTCTCAGTTTAGGCAGCAAGTAAAGTTCTTTTTAGCCTATGTTTCTTCGGGAAATTAGCAAGAGTACTTTACATATCCTTTTTGAACAATTCTCCTTCTTCATAGTTTTTGTAACTATCGGAGAAGAAGATCAATTCTCCTTCTTCATAGTTTTTGTAACTATCGGAGAGGAAGATTTTTGTGTGCGAATACTTTAAGGTGAATTTCAAAAAAGGCACCATTCACCCCCCCCCTCTGTTGCCGTTTTCGATCCTTCAATTGGTATCAGAGCCGGTTAGCTCTTTTCAATAGATCTTAACCGGTCTCAAGAGCCATGGCAATGGACAAGTACTCGACCAAGCCACCCGTTTTCGATGGCATCGATTACCCCTTCTGGAAGAGCCGAATGGAGACATACATCCAGGCCCAGGGGTACGCCATCTGGCGCAAGGTCAAGGTTCGGTTTGTTGTTCCTACCGATGAGAACATCAATGCTGGGAATATGGCTGATGTTGAGGCGAATGCAAAGGTAAGGAACATCATCATCCAGGGCCTGAGTCGTAGTGAGTTTGATCGCATATCTCATCTTTCATCTGCCTTCGATATTTGGGAGACCCTCGATGCTTACCATGAAGGCACCACCCAAAAAAAGACGGTACGACAGGACCAGTTCAAGCGAGAGTATAACAAGTTTAAAATGCTCGCTGGTGAGTCCCTTGATGAGTGTTTTGCACGTTTTCACAAGATTCTGAGCAACCTCCGAGCGGTCGGTCTCACATACTCTGACTCGGATAACGCTCGACAGATGCTCACTGCACTTGATCTGCGTGTTTGGGAGATGAAAGTGACTACCATCAAGGACACCACGGATCTCTCGACTTTGACTCTTGATGCGCTGTACTCGCGTCTCAAGACTCACGAGTTTGACATTGTCTCTCGCAAGTCGAAGTCACAGTCGATGGCCCTAGTCACTATTCCCAGTCCGGCTTCTGGTATTTCGTCTGATTCGCTGTGTGGTTTCTCTCTTGCTGCTCTCTGTGATGTAACTGATGATCAGTTAGAGCAGCTTGAGGATGAGCAACTGGCCCTCCTAGCTCGGAAGTTTTCCCATGCTTACAAGAGAAGGAGGGACAGAAAGAGGAGAGGACCTATCATTTGCTTCGAGTGTGGTGGCCCCAACCACATTCGGGCAAATTGCCCCAAGCTGGAGAAGGGCAAAGCTGACTTCAGCGGTTCGAGCAAGAATGTCTACACCGACAAGAACCGCAACAAGAAGCCTCCAGCACATCCACAAGGCAAGAAGAAGTTCTGCGACATCGGGAAGGCCAAGAAGCTCTTCCACCGTGTCCTCGCCGCGTTCGACGACCTCGACCTCAGTGAGGTGGAGGGATGGAGCGACGACGATGGGACGGGTGATCAAGACCCCAAGAGCGGCGATGACTTCTCCGGCATGTGTTTCATGACCCTCGAGGGTGAAGTGAGCGACAGCGAGCTGTACTCCGACTCGGACGAGGTATGCCCCCACCTACGCCCAGCTCAATCATGCTTTTCTTAAGCTAGGTGGTTTTCATGCTAGAGCTAAGGCTAGGTGTACTGAGTTAGAGAAGGAAGTAGATAGACTATCACGGGAGCTTACTTCACTTACATCTGCTCCCTCCCGTGATGATTGTAATACATGCTGTGCTCTGTTGGGCGATATGGAGAAATTAAAGACCTCGCATGATAGTCTGTCTTCCAAGCTTGATATTGTTAAGGTGGAGAATGTTAGTCTGCTTGCTGAGTTAGAACTGAGTAGGATGGCTGTTACCCTACTTACTACTGATGAGACTGCTTCTCCCACCTCATGTGAGGTTAAGGATATTGCTGCTAGAGGACCTTATGCCATGCTTCTTGATCTGCCCGAGTCTTGGGAAAATTGCAATAACTTGAAAATGAACTTAAAACGGGCGGATCCTAAAATTGCTGAATTGCATGCTTCTTTGCTTGAGCCCATTGCTTCTTGTTTGAACTGTCCTAAGTTAACTGCTGAACTTGAATATGTTTCAAAGCAGTTTCAAGAAATGGTTGATTATAACAAGAAAATGGCTAAATATGCTTCTAAGGACCTTGTTAGCTCACCATGCAAAAATTGTGATAAACTAAAATCTGACTTGATTGCTCTAGAAGAAAAATGTGTGAAGCTAACTAAGGATTTACTAGAGAAGTCACAATCTTGTTGTGATGAGTGTGCCGGTGTGGGGGAGAAGCCTAAGGATAAGGTAGAGACGCCTAGCGACGTGAACCAAATGGCTAGTAGTAAGACTGTCCCTTCTGTGGCGGCTGTGCGTGCACATGCCATTCGTTCCTCTGCTGTTGATTCTTCTTCTACTCCCTTACCTTCTGCTGTCTCTCCTTCCCCCTGCTCTTCTTGCACCTCTCTCTTTCGGGAGTATCAGTATCTTATGAATACTCTCAAGAGATTTGTAGGAGGCAAGAAGAAACTAAATCTTATTCTAGACCAATCTAAGATCTGCAGATTTAATCAAGGTCTAGGATATGATTTCTATGAGGACATGAGGAAGCATCCACCTGCCGTGCTCAGACCCATAGCACCAGGTGTGATCGAGACTGAGCCCAGGACTGAGAAAGTCCAATTTAAGTCTGCGGGATTTGTCCAAGGGATTTCTGACAGCAAGGTGATTCCACCGGCAACTTCGGCCTCTCAGAAGGTGAAGTATCATTGCACCTTCTGTCAGAAGGATGGACATACGATCGATCGATGCTTCAGGCGCACCAGGATCGCGTAGAGAGACCGTGTTGCAGCTCTTAGGCATATTCAGGGTCAGCCCCAGACCTTGAGTGTACCTAAGACCAACACAAGGTCTAGGTTTGCTACTGTTGATGCTTTTGGGCAGCATCGAGAACTTGGTTTTTCTGGTTCTTCTGATTTTCGTCCTCGATTTGCCCCGGGTCATAATATCCGTCGTCCTGAGAGTAGATCTCGTTTTCATCGAAACAGCTACCCGCGGCGAGATCAACGTGTTGTTGGTACTCCGACTCGCTCTCCCGTAGCAGTCGGACCCAATAACAGCTTCAGGTCTTCACTAAGACCATCGGCTTCTTTGAGTGACAGAGAGCGTAGGATAGATAGAGGTCAGTCGTGTTTGACTACTTCATCTGCTCGACGTGTTGTTCAGTATTGGGGGCCAAAATCACTGTTGATTTACCCGATCATCGAGACTTTACTCTGCTTGATTCAGTTCGCGGGCGAGGAAGGAAAGGTTTGGCTTGTAGACTCCGGTTGTTCTCGTCATATGACCGGAGACTCCCGTTGGTTTTCTTCTCTTGCCCGTGCTCCAGGTGATGAGACGATCACCTTCAGAGATACTTCATCTGGACGTGTCATCGCCAAAGGTACTGTGCGCATTAATGATTCTTTTGTTTTAAAAGATGTGGGCTTAGTTAGTAAGCTGCAGTATAATTTGCTTTCCGTCTCTCAGCTTACCGATGACGACTTTGAGGTGAGCTTTAAGAAAAACAACTGCAAAATTCTTGATTCTTCGGGTAGTTTGGTTTGCGGGATTTCTCGTTTTGGGAGGATCTTTCGGGCTGATTTTTCTGTGTATTCTGGTGATCCTCTCAGGTTTTTAGTTGCTTCTGAGTCCCGCGACCTTTCTTTCTGGCATAGGAGACTTGGTCATATTGGATTTGACCATTTAACCCTAGTTAGCGGCCACGATCTCATTCGTGGTCTGCCGAAGCTCAAGATGGTCAAAGATCTTGTTTGCGCTCCTTGTCGGCACGGCAAGATGGTTGCCGCTTCCCATCCTCCGATCACAGTCACGATGACCGATGCACCAGGACAGCTGCTCCACATGGACACAGTTGGACCAGCTAGAGTGCAGTCAGCAGGAGGGAAGTGGTATGTTCTTGTTGTAGTCGATCACTTCTCGAGGTACTCTTGGGTGTTTTTCTTAGCCTCAAAGGATGAGACGTTTACACATTTTTGAGGTCTTTTCAGTAGGCTTTCTGTTGAGCTCCTGGGTGCCTTACGAGCGATCCGTAGTAACAATGGCACGGAGTTCAAGAATTTCTACTTTGAGAGGTTTTGCGATGAGACAGGTGTAGAGCATCAGTTCTCTTCTCCACACGTCCCCCAGCAAATGGCGTTGTGGAGAGGAAAAATTGTACCTTGGTCGAGATGGCTAGGACAATGCTTAATGAATATTCTACACCTAGGAGGTTTTGGGCTGAGACGATAGCCACCGCGTGCCATGTTTCAAACAGAGTTTTTCTGAGGGCACACTTGTATCGCACTTCTTTTGAGTTGAGATATGGGCGAAAGCCCAGCGTCTTACATTTTCGTGTATTTGGTTGCAAGTGTTTTATTCTGAAGTCCGGGAACCTAGACAAGTTTGAGTCACGTTCTTGTGATGGGATCTTTCTGGGTTACTCGACTTCTTCGCGGGCGTATAGGGTCTGGAACTGCGAGTCTAGAAAAATGGTAGAGACCTGCGAGGTGACTTTTGATGAGGCCAGTCCGGGGGCTAGGCCCGATATCTCAGGTTCAGTAGAGCAATCTAAGCCCATCTTTGTGGATGAGGAGGAGGACGAAGATGAGGGTTGTCTACCCGATCCAGTTTCTCCTCCCCTTGAGGTGCCTGCTAAAGGAATACGCGTAGGCTACGGAAGCAGAAAACAAAACTTTTCTACCGCGCACCCAAGAACATCATGCTAAGGAAGGATCATGGATCGTTACCACTTAGACGCGCAGCGCAGCGGAAGAAGAATTGGAAACCGATCCAATCTCGCGCGTCGAGGTAGTAGTGGAAGTAGCCGATCGTCCCGAACAGATCGTCTCCTCCACGCACGCCGATCAAGATCGCAACGAGCAGCGCCTCCACCGGTATCCACACGTCCGGGCGAACGCCGATCGCGAGTGTACTAGCACTCGTGAGCGGCTAGGGTTTGGCTCGGGAGGTGGCGGCTAGGTTTTGCTAGATGTTACAGGGACGAATCCTCCGCCCCTCGCCTCCATATATATAGACCTCCTCACGTGGGCCTCGTGGACCGAGGCCCAATAGGAGTCTATTCGGATCTCTATCCGAATTGAGCCCATATCCGAATCATATTCGAATTAGTGTTCCAACCCGTTAAGCGTGCGACCACAGAGGTTCACGTATACTTGGTCGTGACCGGAAACACCTTTCCGCTACCATGTTAATAGCGGCCTCTAGTAAGACATATTAACCCCAAAGTATATGTAAAGATCATATCGGTGAACTGTAATGTTCTCTCATGTACGAATCCCTTTGCCTCACGATATAGATTGAGCTCAAGGCAAGACACATGTCATCCTCTTAATAGCTCAATCACTCTCTCGATTCCGTGATGGATTATAAACTCGTGATTGACTCCTCAATCACCTTGGCATGGCCATGCACTTTCATAATCCATTACATCGAGGGGCCCAGAGATATCTCTCCCATAAGGAGGGGCAAATTCTATCTTGATCATTCACATCCCACTACATGTTTCATGGCAAACCCGAAGACTACTTTTATGACTACCCGATTCACGGAGTAGTGTTTAGTAGTCCCAAAATAAGCTACTACTCATGTTGGGAACCATGATGATCTCAAGTCTAAGGACTCTACATAAACACTACTTGAGACCAACTGATGACACATGGAATCTCTGCAGTGTCTCATGGCAGGTCTATCCAACATATGTTCACTAATACATGTCCATATTATTGATTTGGTATCACCATACCATAATCCATGAGACATGATCATCAATAAATACATATGCTGATCTTTGTCTTTGAATCATATTTGTTCCTCATATGATATACGATCAGGGATCATTTAGAAATAGCAACATCTTAGTATTTAAGAGTCTCATGAATAAGTCACATACTCATTGATCAATAATGATGATGTCTATTCCAAGGAACAAAGTAATGTATCATAAACATAGTATGTGATATATACAACATCTCCATGTTGCCTCTAGGGCATATCACTAACAGTCTCCCACTTGCACTAGAGTCAACCATGTAGGTATCTAATACCCATTGCCCTAGTGTGAGCCTCATGCTTTGGCCGGAAGCGGCTTTGTCAACGGATCTGCAATGTTCAAATCCGTTTGTACTTTGCATATCTTCACATCGCCTCTCTCCACTATCTCGCGGATGAGATGAAATCGCCGTAAAATGTGCTTGGACTTCTGGTGCGATCTAGGCTCTTTGGCTTGCGCAATGGCCCCACTATTGTCACAGTAGAGGTCCATTGGGCCGGAGGCACTAGCCATCACACCAAGCTCGAAATAAATTTCTTGATCCAAACAGCCTCTTTGGCGCCTTTAGAAGTCGCTATGTACTCGGCTTCATTGTAGAATCAAGCAACCGTCTGCGCTTGGAACTCTTCCACTTACCGCACCGCCATTCAGCAGAACACAAATCCAGTTGCGATCTAAAATCATCTTTGTCAGTTTGGAAGCTAGCATCGGTGTAACCATTTACAACGAGCTCTTCCTCACCTCCATAGACAAGGAACACATCTTTAGTTCTTCTCAAGTACTTCAAGATGTTCTTTACGGCAATCCAGTGACTTTCACCGATCTCGATCGTATCTACTCGTAGCACTTAAAGCATACTGAAACATCCGGGCGTGTACAAAGCATGGCATACATAATAGACCCAATAGCGAAGCATATGGAATCGCATTCATTTTATCCCGCTCATCGGTGTACTAGGACACCGATTCTTGCTAAGATTTATACCATGTGACATAGGTAGAAAACCTTTCTTGGAATCATGCATATTGAACCTTTTCAACACCTTGTCAATGTACGTATCTTGGCTTAATCCAATTAGCCTTTTGATCTATCTCTATAGATCTTGATGCCCAGAATATATGCTGCCTCTCCTAAGTCTTTCATAGAGAAACTATTTTTAATGAAGACTTATGATTCGAGCAAAGGAATGTCATTTCCGATCGGTAATATGTCATCCACATATAAGACCGAAATACGAGTGCGCTCCCACTAGCCTTTTGTAAACACAAGGCTCTTCTTCGTTCTTGATGAAACCAAACCCTTTGATTACTTCATCAAAACGAATGTTCCAACTCCGAGATGCTCGCTTTAATCCATAAATGGATCTTTGGAGCTTGCATATCTTTCCAATCGATTGCGGATCGACAAAACACGTGGGCTGTGTCATGTACACATCCTCACTCAGATTTCCATTAAGGAAAGCTGTTTTGACATCCATTTGCCATATTTCATAGTCGAAATATGCAGCAATCGCTAGAATGATCCGAATAGACTTTAGCATTGCGACGGGCGAAAAGTTTCATCATAATCAATACCTTGAATTTGTTTGAAACCTTTGGCCACCAATCGCGCTTTATAGATGTGAACATTTCCATCTATGTCTATCTTTTTCTTGAAAACCCATTTGCACTCAATGGTTTTAACACCATCCGTGGATCAACCAAGTTCCAAACTTGATTACTTGTGCATGGATTCAATTTCGGATCTCATGGCTTCAAGCCATTTCTCGTAGTCCGTCCCACCATCGCTTCTTCATAGGTCTTAGGCTCATCGTTGTCTAACAACAATATGTCCCGTTGTTGAGTAGTCAAGAACATGTACCTCTCAGGTGTACGACGTGACCTTCCTGACCTACGTGGTGTTGGTGTGTCCACAACAAGTTCTTCAACAGTTTGTTCATCCCGTTGTGGTTCTCAGAGAGCTGAAACGTTATCGTGTATTTCTTGAATTTTTCAAGTTGCACTTTGTGCTCCCACTATCCCTTCTTGAGAGAAACTCTTTCTCTAAGAAGACACCATGCCAGGCGACAAACACTTTGCCTTCTCCTCGATTATAAAAGTAATATCCTTTTGTTTCCTTAGGATACCCGATAAAGAAGCATTTATCAGATTTAGGAGTGAGCTTATCAGATTGTAAACGTTTTACATAAGCCTCACATCCCCAAATCTTAAGAAAAGACAAGCTAGGGCGTTGTCCCGTCCACATCTCATATGGTGTCTTTTCTCGATTTTGATAGAACCTGCTTAGTGTGAACGCGGTGTTTCAAGAGCGCACCCCAAAAAGACAACGGAAGATCACTTTGGCTCATCATGGAGTGCACCATATCTAATAAGGTGCGATTTCTCCGTTCGGATACCCCATTCCATTGAGGTGTTCTGGCGAGTCAATTGTGGAACAATTCCACAATCCTTTAGATGATTGCCAAACTCATGGCTCAAATACTCGCCTCCACGATCGATCGTAGAAACTTGATTGTCTTGCCTAAATGATTTTGCACTTCATTTTGGAATTCCTTGAACTTTTCAAAGGATTCGGACTTATGCTTCATCGTAGATATACCCATATCTACTAAAGTCATCGATAAAAGTTATGAAGTCATCAAAACCACCTCTGGTCGTTAAGCTCATTGGTCCACATACATCGGTATGTACGAGTGCCAATAAGTCATTTGCCCGCTCACCTTGACCGGTGAAAGGTGCCTTTGTCATCTTGCCAAGTAAACAAGATTCGCATGTCTCTAATGATTCAAAATCAAATGAGTGCGAATACCATCTCTATGGAGCTTCGCATGCGTTTCTCATTTATGTGACCTAAGCGACGATGCCAAATAAACGTGGGATTCAAATCATTCTGACGTTGCCTCTTTGCATTAATGTTATAGACCGTGACCCTTCAAGAGTAAGAACGTATAACCCATTCACCAATGGAGTATGACAATAGAACATATCTTTGAAATAAAGAGAACAACCATTGTCCATAGATTTAAAGTCATAACCTTCGCTTGCAAACATGAAGCGTAAATAATGTTCTTTGAAAGAGATGGAACACAATAACAATTATTCAATTCCAAAACTAATCTCGAAGGTAAAGACAATGGCATGGTGCCAACAGCTACCGCAGCAACTTTTGCTCCATTGCCAACGCCAAGATCCACTTCGCTCCTCCTCAAACTTCTACTTCTTATTAGCCCCCGCAACGATTTGCAGATGTGAGCAACCGATCCGGTATCAAATACCCAAGAATTAGTGGAAGAAGTAGCAAGATTGATTTCTATAACATTTATACCTGGAGTGGAAGTCATACTTCCCTTCTTCTTCTCAAGATCCTCCAAGTACTTTGGGCAGTTCCTTTTCCAATGTCTTGATTGCTTACAGTAGTAACAATCTGCATCAGGATGAGCATCGCCCTTCTTGTCTTTCTTAGCCTTAGAACTGCTCGCGATCGCATCAGGAGCTTTCTTTCTTTTGACCGCGCTTCTCTTGACATAGGGCTTGCTCTTGCCTTTCTGCATCATCATCACATGATTGCTGCTTTTCTTAATGCTATCCTCGGCAGATTTTAGCATCCCATGCAACTCACCGAGGTCTTGTCTAGGTTGTTCATGTTAAAGTTCATTATGAATGGCTCAAAGCTCGGGGAGCGATCGAGAATCACATCGATAGCCAACTCTTGGCTAAGGGAAAACCAAGCTTTTCCGCACTCTCAATGTAGCCAATCATCTTAATCACATGAGGGTGACGGATTCCCTTCTCAAGCTCGCACGCAAATAAGGACTTTGAAGTATTGAACCTCTCACCCTTGCTTGGTTCTCAAACATACCACGTAGCCCCACAATGATATTGTAGGCATCTGTGTTCTCATATTGCTTCAAGCTCGAGAGGACATTGTGGCAAGCATGAGACAGCTCACATCAAGGCAATCATTCGTTTGCTTCTTATAAGCTCTCCGTGCAGCCACAGTAGCATTATCGAGCAAGTCTTGGGTAAGGAGACTCAAGGACATACTCCTTGCGCTCTTGCTTGAGAACAATTCTCAAGTTGCGATACCAATCCAAAAAGTTTGTTCCATTGAGTTTTTCTTTCTCAAGAACAGATCGCAAATTAAAAGTACTTGGATGCGGCGTTAGTGACATGATCTACAACACAAGAATATGCAAAGTTTAGCACTATGTTTATGTTCATCTTTTATTAAACTATTTAGTAAAAGACTCCTACTATGAGTTTTGCAACAAAAACTCCTCTAAGTTACATAGTGGGTAAAGATCCTCATTTCACTAATTCCTAGTGAGCTTTGGCATCACGGCTAGAAAACTAGTGACATGGGTAAGCAACACCTTGCTAATCACATCCCTATGTGACTCTACTTTGGGTGACATCGGTATGCCTCGGCCCCAATCTATGCCCCAAGGTCCAAAACTATTTTGATAACCTTGTTAAGTAAACCAAATACTTCCGCATGTAGATGTCCGACATCTACCCCAAATGATGATGATAACCGATGGCACTCTACTTTGGTAGACCTACCATGCGGTGATCATTATCTTTTAGTGCAACATATGGAAGGGCATTAACACCTAATTTTAAGAGGATTCTATCCTACCAAAACAACATATCACATATATCATTGCATAAGAATAAGATAGATAACATCATAGATAAACACATTTAAGCGTGAAGTAGTATGGCCCAAAAATGGTGATATCCATCTCCAAGTAGGTGTAGACGATCTCCATCCTCCACATCACTCCTTTAGGCCACCATGCTTAAAAGCTTGTAACCTCAAAACTAGACTACTACCTATAATAGCTAGAAATTGAAGATTACAAAGATAGATTCAAGCACTAAGGTCGATACGCAGGTCGTTAAATACAATATATACAGCTAACAATAGCTGAAATAATCATGACACGCAGGCCATGAACGAATGTTACATGCATCACATACATCTCATACATTCAAATAAGCTATAGGGCCATACTATTCACATCATTCTCTGCAAAAACAAGTTAGACGTAGAATCGCATTCTACCTAACGATGTGAACCCAAGACGCTATACAAGGGGGGATACACACGGCGGTCCCGCTGGCCGATCAAATGAAATCGCTATGAAAATCTTATCGAGCCGATCAAATCAACCCAAATCCGAGCCATTCAAAATGTCTCAATTTTCATTAGATCAATCATATTGATCATCGCGATCGGTATACTTGAGGAGACCACAACACAAGACCTCGATCCGTTGGCTCGATCTCGATTGTGCGCAGATTAGCCCCGATGGTGATTCCACCGGTAGGGGCAAGTCGCGCGTACATCAAAGAAGGAGCACGAACTAATCTTTTTGGCCTTATGATGCTATCAACTCATACCTATTTCAACCCCTTATGACCGTTTGATCTCATCAACCCGTGCTACCTGATTTAGACTGTAATAGATCCAATCTACTACTATCGCATATCAACATATGCGCGATCCAGATGCAAACTAAGCAAGATGGCTCGATACCACTAAAGGAATACGCGTGAGGCTACGGAGCGAGAAAACAAAACTTTTCTACCGCGCACCCAAGAACATCATGCTAAGGAAGGATCATGGATCGTTACCACTTAGACGCCTTGCAGCGCGTGAAGAAGAATTGAAACCGATCCAATCTCGCGTCCGAGGTAGTAGTGGAAGTAGCCGATCGTCCCGAACAGATCGTCTCCTCCACGCACGCCGATCGGCCTTTGCAACGAGCAGCGCCTCCACCGGTATCCACACGCCCGGGGTGGGCGCCGATCGCGAGTGTACTAGCACTCGTGAGCAGCTAGGGTTTGGCTCGGGAGGTGGCGGCTAGGGTTTTGCTAGATGTTAACAGGACGAATCCCCTCCGCCCTCGCCTCCATATATAGACCTCCTCACGTGGGCCTCGTGGACCGAGGCCCAATAGGAGTCTATTCGGATCTCTATCCGAATTGAGCCCATATCCGAATCATATTCGAATTAGTGTTCCAACCCGTTAAGCGTGCGACCACAGAGGTTCACGATACTTGGTCGTGACCGGAAACACCTTTCAGCTACCATGTTAATAGCGGCCTCTAGTAAAACATATTAACCCCAAAGTATATGTAAAGATCATATCGGCTAAACTCTGTAATGTTCTCTCATGTACGAATCCCTTTGCCTCACGATATAGATTGAGCTCAAGGCAAGACCTGTGTCATCCTCTTAATAGCTCAATCACTCTCTCGATTCCGTGATGGATTATAAACTCGTGATTGACTCCTCAATCACCTTGGCATGGCCATGCACTTTCATAATCCATTACATCGAGGGGCCCAGAGATATCTCTCCCATAAGGAGGGGCAAATTCTATCTTGATCATTCACATCCCACTACATGTTTCATGGCAAACCCAAAGACTACTTTTATGACTACCCGATTCACGGAGTAGTGTTTAGTAGTCCCAAAATAAGCTACTACTCATGTTGGGAACCATGATGATCTCAAGTCTAAGGACTCTACATAAACACTACTTGAGACCAACTGATGACACATGGAATCTCTGCAGTGTCTCATGGCAGGTCTATCCAACATATGTTCACTAACACATGTCCATATTATTGATTTGGTATCACCATACCATGATCCATGAGACATGATCATCAATCAATACATATGCTGATCTTTGTCTTTGAATCATATTTGTTCCTCATATGATATACGATCAGGGATCATTTAGAAATAGCAACATCTTAGTATTTAAGAGTCTCATGAATAAGTCACATACTCATTGATCAATAATGATGATGTCTATTCCAAGGAACAAAGTAATGTATCATAAACATAGTATGTGATATATACAACATCTCCATGTTGCCTCTAGGGCATATCACTAACACCTGCTTCTTCCACCGCACCTCAAGGCTATCAGCCCATTCCTTCCGCATTCTCAAGAGCTAGTGGCTCTGTTCCTACCTCATCAGCTCATGAGGTAGAGGCCACTACTTCTTCTCATCCAGGACCTCCCCATCATATCCAGAAAGCTCATCCCTCAGAGCAGATAATTGGAGATCTCTTTGAGCGCGTTACACGCTCAAAATCTGGCACGTCTCACTTCTGTCTCCACTCTGCCTTTGTTGCCTCTTTTGAGCCCAAGGATGTTTGTCATGCTCTTTCTGATGAATCTTGGATCAATGCCATGCATGAGTAGTTGGAAAATTTTGAGAGAAACAAGGTCTGATCGCTTGTCAAGCCCCCGCGAGGTCACAACGTTATTGGGACTAAGTGGGTGATCAAGAACAAGCAGAACAAGGATGGAGTGGTTATTCGAAACAAGGCTAGACTGGTAGCTCAGGGGTTCTCCCAGGTTGAGGGTCTAGATTTTGAGGAGACCTTTGCTCCTGTAGCCAGACTTGAAGCCATTAGAATCCTGCTTACCTTTGTAGCTTCTAAGGGTTTCAAGCTTTACCAGATGGACGTCAAGAGTGCCTTTCTCAATGGCTTTATTGAGGAAGAGGTCTACGTCCGACAGCCTCCTGGTTTCGAAAACCTCAAATACCCAAACCATGTCTTCAAGCTTTCCAAAGCTCTGTATGGACTTAAGCAAGCTCCCAGAGCTTGGTATGAGAGGTTTTAAGTCCTACTTGTTAAGTCATGATTTTGAGATGGGTAAAGCAGACAAGACCCTGTTCATTCGCCGGCATGGCACTGATCTTCTGCTCGTTCAGATTTATGTGGATGACATCATCTTTGGCGGTTCCTCACATGCTCTCGTTTCTCAGTTTTCCGATGTCACGAGCTCGGAGTTTGAGATGAGTATGATGGGTGAGTTGAGCTTCTTTCTTGGCTTCCAGATCAAGCAGACTCGGGAGGGTACCTTCTTGCATCAGGGCAAGTACACTCGAGACCTCTTGAAGCGCTTTGACATGAGTGATGGCAAGCCAGTATCTACTCCGATGGCGACAACGACTTCACTTGATCTAGATGAGGATGGCGAGCCAGTTGATCAGAAGGAGTTCAGAAGCATGATCGGTTCCCTCTTGTACCTCACTGCCTCGAGACCGGACATACACTTCTCTGTGTGTCTGTGTGCTCGATTTCAGGCTTCTCCTCGCGTATCTCACCGTCAAGCGGTGAAGCACATCTTTCGGTACCTTCGAGCTACCATTGACTATGGTATCTGGTACTCTTCGTCTTCCTGTCTTTCCCTTAGAGCCTACTCCGATGCAGACTTTGCTAGTTGTCGGATAGACAGGAAGAGCACTTTTGGCACCTGCCAATTCATTGGCACTTCTCTTGTTTCTTGGTCTTCTAGGAAGCAGTCCGGTGTTGCACAGTCCACCACAGAGGCCGAGTACGTTGCTGCCGCCAGTTCCTGCAGTCAGGTACTTTGGATGGCTTCGACCCTGCGGGACTTTGGGTTAGTTATAGACAGTGTTCCACTCTTTTGTGATAACACTTCTGCTATTAACATTGCTAACAACCCAGTGCAACACTCTCGGACCAAGCACATTGACATCAGGTTTCACTTTCTTAGAGACCATGTGGAGAAGGGTGATATAGTGATCCAGTTTGTGCAAAGTGACCACCAGTTGGCTGATATCTTTACCAAGCTATTGGATAGCTCTAGGTTTTCAGCTCTGCGAGGAGAGCTTGGGGTGGTTTGTCCTTATGGACTGCTGTGAGGGGGAGTTTTATGCTTTAGTGCTTTTATTATATTGATTATGCTCTTACTCCTTTCTGTTGCATAGCATTCGGGGTGCATTGGGGTTAGTCCTTCTAGCATAGGTTAGAGTGGTCTTCTTGTCTAGCGCTCAGTCTCCTTCCTCTCATCTTGTGACACTAGGATTCTGCTTATTAGCTGTCTCTCTTTTCATTAGGTTGAGTTTACTCACTTCTTATAGGTCTAGCGAGGGTTGGGCCACCCTTGGGTAGACAGGGAACGTGTTTACTCCCTAGTGTGTTAGAAGACCAGCTGATAGTCTTAGAGTCTTATGGGGTAGATGAGAGTCAGTCTGAGCTATAGTATCCTCTATATCTTATCTATGCTTTCAGGACTGCCCTTCTGATTTATTTGCCAACTTCTCGTTTTTATTTGCTTTGGTTCAGGGGGGGTTCATTTGGGAGCTTCTAGATATTAATTTTGACATAACTCAACTTGAACTAAAAGTGCATCTCATGTTGAGGGGGAGATGGATTTTATTGCATTTCAGTTTGCATTATAATATAACTACATGGAGCCTTAATTATTATCCAATTATGATATGTTTACAATGCATTACATCTTGCCATGATCTGTGCTTAATTGCTAGATTTATCATAACTATATATGTATAGTCTAGTCTTTACCATGATAAGTTAATTAAAAATGCTTAACTCGAATTAAATCTTGTCATGGTTAGCTCTTGATAATAGTCTATCTTTAGTTATCCTTTTATGATTCATGCCATGTCAAATAGGTTGAGTTGAGTCTTGAATCTTTGTTGAGCTTTAGATTGAGCTATGTTAGTTCTTTTATGAAGCATGAATTATCATTAACTCCTTGGTCTAAGGACTAAATGCAACAAAAGCAAAGTGATCTCTTTTTGTGCAAAAAAACTGATCTCACCAATTCACTCTCATGAGACTGCTTGCCATTGCACTAGTCATGAACTAAGGGGGAGTTTTGGTTGACCAAGATCATCTTCTTAAGCTTTTCGCTTGGAGTGATCGCATAAGGCTTGAGATCTAGCACATGGCTAAGAAATTAAAATTTGTAAAAATGGTTGAAGCTTAGGAGGCAGTTGTGGATGGCTCCTAGTCCAGGACTTGCTTTGCTAAGATAAAACCAAATATGATTTTCAGCAAAAGTCATTTGTGCTAAATTTGCTTATTTACAAAAAGACCAAGTACATGAACAATTGAGTCATACTTGAACTTGTAGCACTCTAAACCGGCTCAATATTAGCTTCTTGGTTCCACTTAGATTTTTTGACATGGCTTGCATCATCCTTGGATACCTTTAGCTAGACTGTAATCATGTTTAACTTGACATGCTAAGAAATAGAACTAATTCACAGATTATGACTTATTTGGTGTAACTTGTCTATACATGAATCGTCATGATCTTGATAGCATTCTTATGAATTATGGCTTGGTGTAATATTCGAAAAATTATTATGGATAATCTTCATGGCTCCAAATGCTTAAAATAAAGAACACACAAGTCATTTCATTCTCTCGTGCATTTTGATGAATTTATTGCCAAAAGGGGGAGAAGTTTGGAGAAAAAGTCTTCTGAAGTTTTGCAGAAAAATTTGCTCTTTCTTTTTTCTGCTTCAGTTTTCTCTTTTGTCGATATGGTCCTAGTTTCCTTGATTTTCCTTTAGACCATGTTTGACTTTCAAACTCAACTTTATATGCATTTTCGGTGTTTGTCAATATACTCATCAAGGGGGAAATTGAGAGACCATATGGAGGTAACACCCGGTTGTGTGATGAGAAATTGACATATGTTCTAAAAAGTCTGAGTTTGTTCCGGATATTTTTATGCTAATTACTGATGTGGATATTTAATTATATCATTTTGTGCGGTGCTATGTAATGTGTTTTCTTGTCGGTGATGACTGCAGGACTTTGAGACGGAGTCGTGGCGAGACACGGGTGACCGGACTAGGCACAGGCGGTGCTGAGGTCAGAGCGGTCGGGATGTGTCAAAGACAGCGAGGACTCGAAGTGACTGCGAGGCGTGCGCGGCGAGAAATGAGGAAGCTTCCAGGAAAGTGCAGCAGGGACATTTTTGTAAATGCGCAGGGCTGTACAAAAGGAAGCGGATTTGGATAAGGAATGATCCATTAGTGGAGAGGTATTGTGACCTAATGGGTAAAATGATGTGTAAACCCATTAGTGGAGAGTTGGTGTGACCTAATGGGTAAAGTAGGCTTGTAAACCCATTAGTGGAGGCTATAAATAGAGGTGCTCTCTAGGTGGAGAAGTGCACTTGAGAGAGAGAGAAAGAGAAATGGGTATGAGTATTAGGGTTTTCTAATGCTTGTGCTCTTGGGAGAGAAATTTTGTATGCAAGATTTAGGGTTTTATTCTCTCCTTGTGTGTGTTCTTGGATGAGACATGGAAGAGTAGATGTAAACATTCATCGGTTATAATAGTTCATCTCTCTTCGTCTCAATATGAAGATCCTTGTGTTCTAGTGGTTGATTTGCTCTTTTATTTACTTTTGTTTTGATTTTCAGTTAGTAAGAAATTAGTTTTTTGTTGTGCTTGTGTTGGATATATATCTCAAGACCATTTGGTTGGCTAATGTCCATAAGCAAATTTCTCTCCTGCAAGTTCAGTTTTATTTTTGGTGAGTAGTTTGTGTGTCCAAGTATTCTCTCGGTTGTCTTTGTTCTCCTGTGCACTTCTTTTTCTGGCCGCAAGGATTAGTCCTAGTCTCCCTTATCGATCTGCGAGTTCTCAGTTAGTGCATGTGTGCAATCCTTAGTTTGGACAGCAGCAGCACCTTCTCTTAGGCAGTAATTTCAGATTAGTTTTCCCTTCTTGTGGTGCCTTAAGTTGTTGGTTTTCCTGTAGTGTTCTTCCTCCTGTTTTGCTGTGCCGAATGACTATCTCAATAGCAATATGTCTTCTTGCTGTTTTCTAGTTGTTGCCTAGTCTTTGTACTGTTCTTTTCAGTTGAGAAAACTACAGCAATTCTTCTCCTCGTCTTTGTTCAGTTTTCGCACCTTGCTCTCTCGATTTCGGTTTGTTAGAAATAGCTTTTGGCAGCTGCTGTTTGTTTGCTGTTTGCTGCACTGCTGCGAACAGATTTCAGCTTGTTGATTTGCTTGTTCGGCTGTGTGTTATGCAGTTTTGGTCAGCCTCTGATCTGCTGTGGTGTTCGGTTCATGTCCCAGCAGGTAGCACTTTCTTTTCTTCCTCTTGCTGCTTGATCGGCAGCTACTGCAGTCCCTATTTTATTGTGTCAAGGCTGCTGTTTTGGACAGCAACTATGCAGGCAATTGTGCTCGGCCAAGGTGCTATTTGTTGCTGCTATTCACTGCTTTCCTTGGTCTGTTTTCTGGTTGTTTTCATGCTCTTTGGACTGCAGTTTTTGACCTTCTTTTTCAGCTTTGCAGTGTGCTTTCCAGGTTGTTTTTGGTCAGCATCCTGCTTTCTTTAAGTGGCTGTTTTCCTTGTGTTTTGTCAGCTGTAGACAGCAGTCTGTTTTGCAGTTTCCAGTCCACTTTTCATTACTGTTTTTGGGCACAGCTTTGTCCTCCTTTCTGCAGTCTCTAGTCCCTTTTTTGGTGCAGTTTTCTGTAGTTCTATGATGCTTCTTGATTGTTTTTATTTACTGTTTTGTTGCTCTCAAGTCTGCATTTGTCCTTGCTGATTTTACTTGCTTCCTGTTCTCCTTTCGGCCAGCAAGTTGTGGGCAATCATCTGTAGGTTGCAGCAGTTTGTGTTGGTTCCTTTTTGAGTTGTATGCAGCATATTTTGTTGTTTCGGTGCAGTAGTCAATCAATTTTTAAGTCTAATTTTTATGGCTGCATGTTCTCAGTTTAGGCAGCAAGTAAAGTTCTTTTTAGCCTAAGTTTCTTCGGGAAATTAGCAAGAGTACTTTACATATCCTTTTTGAACAATTCTCCTTCTTCACAGTTTTTGTAACTATCGGAGAAGAAGATCAATTCTCCTTCTTCATAGTTTTTGTAACTATCGGAGAGGAAGATTTTTGTGTGCAAATACTTTAAGGTGAATTTCAAAAAAGGCACCATTCACCCCCCCTCTATTGCCGTTTTCGATCCTTCAACGTCAAGCACCACCACCCCCCTGCACGCCGCCGTCAGCAGCACCATCAGCACGGCCATCGTCGTCACGTCCATCGCAGTCCAGCTGTCTGCCCAGCTTCGTTCGCTTCTCCTCCACGCGCTTCGGACAGTCGATTGGACAATTGCTAACTATTTGTTCATTCACTCGATTGCCATTTATCTCTAACCATATCTTCTTCTCGCAGCATGTGCGACAGGATAGCACGTTGCTACAGCCATCGTCGTCACGTCCATCGCAGTCCAGCAGTCAGCCCAGCTTCGTTCGCTCATCCTCCACGCGCTTTGGACCGTCGGTTGGACAATTGCCAACTACTTGTTCGTCCACTCGATTGCCATTTATCTCTAACCACATCTTCTTCTTGCAGCATTTGCGACAGGATAGCACGTTGCTACAGCCATCGTCATCACGGAGGGCGACGGAGGAGCGAGCGTGCTCTCCAGGACGACGGGGGCTCACTCCAGAGAGCGAACCTGACTCGGCGCACCAACCGGAGGTGGCGTTGCCCACGTTCACCCCTAGCGTGCAGTCCAGCATACAAGACCGGGACAGTTGGTATGGGCAAACCTATCAAGGATACACAGTGCAGGAGTACATGCACGATTTTTCTACGGCATCGTCATTTCGACAGCCGCATACCCTGGTACGTACTAACGTAGTAACCTAAACTTGTCTATTTCAAAGCCATCTCATCGCATTTCCAAAAAAATTGCAGGTTTACACGGAGCAATAGGCCCACGAAGTTCACGGTGGGTCATCCACATTCTAGACTACCCAGGTAAATACCTTGTGGTATTACTATTTATTACTAACATTGCTGCCCATAGTCTAATTCAGCTATACCATCTTAGCAGGACGTAGACCCCTCGTCGACCAAATGGCTGACTGACTTATTCGGCCATCCAACGCAAGTCCCTATGGAGCCGTACGCAGGACCACCTCGGTCGCAGGCCTCGCAGTATAACCTTCGAGATGCACCGCACTCGCCTCCTAGGTTCACCTTCTCGGAGGATCACATACGGCGTCGGAGGAGGCGACGACGAGATTCATAATGAGTTTTTGTAATTGAGTTGTTGTAACGTCGCATGGTTTCCTGTAATCATTTATGCAATTGTTGTGTTTGTACTGTAATTCGCTTGTGAAATTATCTTAACTACAATTAAGGCATCATTGTAATATGACAAGTACGCACGCATGTGGGCACTGTAGCTTTTAGCATGCATTACACATACATACATTAACTCTCCAGCAGGAGAAGACACGATAACAACAAACACAAGATACAAGATAGCATAAAACATTACCAATATAGACGAGAACAACCTCCAGCACTACAACTTCACGATAACAATGAATACAAGAAAGAAAATAGCACACAACATTAAATTTATCTTCCACTCCAGTCTATCAAAACGATGCCGCATCTCGACGAGGTCGCTACCCCCCACGACAACTCTCTCATGCCGAACAATGTCCGTTCTAGTGCCCATTTTATCCTCCCACACCCAGAATCGACAACTGCCAGAGGCTTCCTGCATTTCATGAGAAGAAGATTTTGAAACATACCTATACGATTTGAATGAACCCGAAACAATCGTACTCACCAAGTGAAAGGGACACTTGTAGTAGTACCGCCCAGGATTCACAGCCATGAGTGAGGTCTTACATTTAACAACCGGGTTGTATTTTGGGCAAATAACCGTGGGTGCTGATGAAGAGGTGCTGAGCTGACTCATATCGGCGTCCGGGGGAGTGAGCACGAAAGAAAGGTACATAGATTGGGAACAACTAATTCAAGAGGTGAGGGAAAGCAATGCAGGGGACTAGGTAAGGAATGGCTCCCTCTTATAGGCTCAGTGGGGGCCCTCACTCACATAGGCCACAGAATAAGAAGGTGTCACGCATTGACAACACGAAAGAGGTCAGCTTTGCAAAGAGAAATGAAAAAAGCGGGCAGCTTTGCGCAGTGAAATGAAAAAAGCGGACAGCTTTGCGCAGTGGCATGACAAAAAAGGTCAGTTGTGCCCACAGACATGGCAAAAGCGGTCAGCTTTGCGCACTGACATGACAAAAGAGGACATCTTTACGCAGTGACAAGACAAAAGAGGACATCTTTGTGCAGCGATAAGACTAGATGGGCTGACTTTGCGTAGTGACATGAAAACACTGGGAAGCTTTGCGCAGCGACAGGACGACGAACACAAGAAATAAAATACGACACATTACTAACTTAATCACTCTCTACTCCATATCGTATAAAGCATGTGTACTGGTACAAGGTACAACTATACACCTCGTTGCCTACATGCCAAACAAGCCTCGTGGCACCCACATAGAGTATTGCTGAGGGGGACGCCTCGGATGTGGCTGGCCGTCGTTATAGTGGCACGCACATATGCAGCTAGGGTTCGCGCATCAACATGCGGGATCGTACGAGCTTTCTATGTTCACGACCTCATCGTTGCCCCTCTCGCATTGCATCTGTTGGCGGAGGTCGTTGTTCTCCTCGTTGAGAGTCTCGATTCGCTCCTCCAACTCAAATATTCAATCCCATAATATATTCACATAGTTGGCAATATACAGTTGATGAGGAGGGTCGATCCAGCGGGAGAAGTCGCATTTCGCCATCTGCGGGAAAGGACGGTTAACATGGAGGCTCCATAAGCAGTAACAAAAAATGTACTATTAGCAATTTGTACCCCAAAGTGTGGGCATCGGAAGAAATGTCGTTCGCCATCGAATGGGCAGTCCACGACCTACACGACCGCGTCCTCATTGTACCTGCATTTTGGCCATACGAGTTGAGCACGCTGGCTTGGTATCAGGCCATAGTGTGGACCGAAGATCTCCCTACTTTCCAAGGGAAGGTCTTCCTTCGGTGACCCAGATCCGACTGGCCCCTTGGCTTCCGACATGGTATGTTTCTGCATGACGGATGTAACATCCCAAAAATTTGCTTTCTTCAAAACTAATTTCAAAATAATTATTTAAAAATATCTGGAGTTTATTTGGATTTTCTGGAGCCTAGTTGGATTTTTGTTTCTAGTTTTTATTTAAAATTTAAAGCAAGAAAATGTATTTTAAATATTTTACTAAAGCTAAAAAAGAGTTTATTTTATTTTTCCTAGCCTTCCCTAATTTATTAATTAATTTTTGAGAGTTTTCTAGAATTAAAAATTAATTTTGAAAGTCAAAAAGTATTTTATAAACATATTAAATGCAAATCTGAAATTAAAAATATTTTTCCTAAGTCTAAAATGCTTCCAGGAATATTTTATGATTTTTCTGGAATTTTTAGACTATATTAGCTATTTTCTAAGTATTTATAAAGTTTCTAGTATTTTCTGAAATTTTATTCCGAAAATAAAAATCATTTTAATCCTAGCCTGCCACGTGTCGTTCTCGGATTAAATCCATCTCTCTCCACGAGTTAATCCTAGCCATACAAAGTCACTTACCCCTTCATATTCATCCAAAGGCCATCATCTACTCACTTGCCACGTGTCGCGAATCTGACGGCCCGTACCCCTTCACTTCCTCCCTCTCTCTATTACACATGGACCCCACATGTCATATGTTTCTTCAACCTCTCCTTCTTCCTCCTCCCACTCTCTCTCTCCTCCACCATTAGAGCCGAAACAAAGCTTTAATTACCATCTGTTTCCTCCTCTTAACTCCCGATTATAGCGTGGAAACGGACGCCCTAATCACCCTCATCAATCTCCCGGCCGTTCCCCAACCTTTTACCTTCTCAAAACTGAAATCTCTTCCCCTCCCTTATCTTTCTATAAATTAGCCTTCCCTCATCATTCTCTTCCTTTTCCTCCTCATTTTCGGCTGGCTTCCGCCTCCTACCTCTCCCGCCACCCCGGCTACCCCGCCGCCCTACGCCGCCGCGCCGCCGGTCGCCGGTGAGCCGCCCCGTGCGCGCCCTATGTCTCCTCCATAATTCCTTCTTCAACTATATTCAATCTTGTTTATTTAATTTGTTGTTGCTCCTTTGCCAAGAAAGACTATATGCCCATTTGGCTAGGGAGACATGTTAGTGCATGCATGCATGAGGTTGTGTGTTCAAATCCTGGGCATGCAATTTTCGGTTGGACTATTAGCCAATTTTTGTTCACCTTTAGTCAATGACAAGCGGGACCCACTTGTCATAAATTATTAAAATAAAAATCTGTACCCAATGACAACCGGGCCCCACGTGTCATACACTCCACAATATCCCAAAAATCAGCCAAAATAAGATTCCAGAGAATATTCTCTCGTTTTGCATTTTCTGGAATTTCCAAACCGATCAAACTTCCAATCGCTCGTTCTCCGTCGTCCGAACTCCGAATCCAGTGATTCAAATTTCTAAATTTGTCTAAAATCATAATCTAAGTTGCAGTATATATTTTATATTTTTGTGATTTTATTTGTATTTATTTATTTGTTTATTTTGTTGTCTCGCAGAGAAACCGACGTCGCCAAGAGTTTGTCGAGACGCAGCAAGAGGGATCATTTAGCGCGCAAGAAGGCAAGTCTCCTTTGATCATCTTGTGCCTATGTTTGCTAAAATCATTTTATTATTTTAAATTTAAATGCATTGCTATGTTACATAAAATGATAATTTTGTTGTAAGGTATTAGTTAATCCAACCTTGTTATGCCCTCAATTGAAGTTGAATGCCATGTACCTTTGTAACCTTAGGATTTTCTTTGTCTCAATAATGAGATTATTATGAAATCTTTGACAAATATTAAAATGGTAGTAAAATGCTTAGTCGTGCTATTCAACCTTGTAACTTTGGAATGGGAAATTATAATTCTTTAAACTAGTCTGTTGTATTCAAAAATTTAGTGGTGATTGGTGTTGCCACTGTTCTTTTTAAATAAAATAAAATGGTGAAAATTTGTTTTAGACTTGGGCGGATGGTTGGTTTGGATTGGTGCGGTAAGCACGAGATCTTGTAAAGTGTATGTTCCGCCTAGTCGAGTAAGGACCGACGCTTGTGATTGTCCAAACTGAGCACTACCGTACAACCACAAGTCTATATGGGTATGACCTAGCCGAATAACTTACGTTAGTTTAGTTTAGGTGCCACCAGTGGAAAAATGGGTGCCAGGGATTTACTGGTTTACTCATAGTGAGGAACAGGGATTTACTGTACTCGCATGGCGCAAGAGGGGGCTTCTGACTGTGGTGGATTTAACCCTTCAGCGGTGAAACCTCGTGGTGGTATCTAGCTAGACTAGAGTGAGGTAAAGGCTTTGTGATATTTTATCCGGGTCTCATGCCAATGGAAGCATGTTGACTATTAAGATAATTTGTCTCTTGTGGGTAAAGTTGTACCAACTCTGCAGAGTAATAAACTATTCGAATAGCCGCGCCCACGGTCAAGGGCGGGCAAGGAATGCATTCACATGGTAGACCTTTCGTTTTGATTTTCAAACAAAAGTTTTGGGAACTCGGGAGTGGTTGGAACTCTGGAGTGTGTGTCCCGCGGATGGAGCCAGTGAGGTGGATGGAACCCGTAATTTTAAACCTTGGCGGATGGAGCCTTTGTACTAGTGTTGGTGGTAGGAACCTTCACTAGAAAATTGTATCTAGTTTCAGATTGCAACTATTTTGTTAAAATGATGCTTTCAAAATTACATAATGGTATTTGAAATAAAATATTGCTTTGTGCAAAAGAACCATATAACCTTCCTTTGTAAGCCCCGCATCATCGTGATCTTTCCCAAGACTTGCGGAGTACTTTATGTACTCACATACTACACTTGAAAATAACTCTCGAGGAGGTTGAAGCTCAAGAGGCGGTTTACGACTACTTCGTGGATGGATTCGACAGAGGCTTTCCAGATTTCTAGGTTGCGCTTTCCCACCAATTGCCTGTGGTGTATTGATGGGTCTTGCTTGAAGTTTATTTTGCTTCACTGTAATTTCTATTTGGTGTGAGGTCTTAAAACCTCATTTGTAATAAAAGACTTCGAGGTCTGTACTCTCGATTATTGTAATAAAGCGTTGTTGGTTATGTATCATGTCTGTTTAACTGTGTGCACTAGCTTTGATCTGGGACTAGTGCGGTAATACACAGAAGATTCTGGAGTTCTTTGCCGGGTCTCACGTATGGTATCGAGCCAATTTGATATGGGCGTAACCTAGTTAGAATGGCCGTTATTAGAAAAGCTTCAAAATTTATTTTGTAAAATAAAAAAAATTAATAATGTGCTTTTCTCATCTTTTCTCTTCTTTCTATCCTTACCTTCATCGGGGTATTCTATCTTATCTATCTGTTTACTCACTTTTAAGATTGGTAATTGTATCCACTTTCCTTTGTAATTTCTATAGATGGCTCAGAGAGATCAAGTCTGAGAAGCATCCAGAGAACCGTGTCGTCATGAAGAAGTGAGGAGTAGTTCTTTAGTTCATAGTACCCAAGTAAAGCCCTACGATTTTTAGAACGTTTATGTATATTGCTTGTTGGTGCTAGATGGACTGTACCAAGCCTTTGTGTACTTGTAGTACAACCATCTTTAAAAACTATTTTTGTTTTTGAGCTAAGCTTCTCCTGGTTGGAGTTTGCTTCTCTCTTGAGTGTTTGTTTGGGATGTTATTTAGTTGTTCCCTTACCTCTTATCTATGCTACTTCCCTCTTATCTTGTACTAACCCCGGTTGCCGCTTCAGATGGTGAATACAAGGAGTAACGTCAGCAACAATCAAGGACCCAATGACAACAATGCCCCAATTCCGCCTCCGCCAGCTCAAGCCCCGAATATGGAGCAGATGATGGCCATGCAACTGCAGCTTCTTCAAGCTTTAGCTCAAAATCAAGTTAATCAAATCAATCAAGCACCATTCACCACCCCAATCCAAGTTGGGGAATTCATGAGGACTCGACCCCCGACTTTCGCAGGATCCGTCGATCCGTTAGAAGCGGATGACTGGATAAAGGAGGTTGAACGGAAATTAAATTTGGCGCAATGTAATGATAATGAGAAAGTTCTTTATGCTGTCCATCAACTCAAAGGAGTTGCAAGAAATCGTGGAAAACTATTGCGCCGCACACCAAAATGCTCAGAATATTGTTTGGGCAGACTTTGTGCGAGCTTTCCGAGCCACTCACATACCTACTAGCATCATGGAAATGAAAAGGAAAGAGTTTCACCAACTACAGCAGGGAAACCTTAGTGTTTCCGCATACTTGAGTAAGTTCATTCAGCTGTCAAGATATGCAACAGAGGATGTGGCAACTGATGAAGCAAAGATCTGGAGGTTTATGGGAGGATTGGATCCTAATCTCAAGGTGCGATTAGTATCCAATGACTATCCTACTTTTCAAAGATCCGGTGAACAAAGCTCTTGTTCGGAAGATGCTCAATGTCAACTACAGAATCTCGTAAGAGAAAGATGGCTTTTCGGACGCAGATAATGCAAGCGATTCAAGACCCGAATGAATCCACCTGCTCAACCAAGCTCCAACAATGAGCGATGCACTAAGAACTCCAAGATCAAGACCCATTCGGTGATGCAAGAACCCCACCTCTATACCGAGTCCAACCTCGTAAAAGCAACACATCACCGCAGGAGTGCAATGTTTCCGTGTCACGAGATGGGGCATTATGCTAGCAAGTGCCCACGAAACCTCATGCTATCACTCCAATACCTTTCAATTTGGGGACTACACCGAGCGAGCTCCACCGCAGGCAAGGGCGAGGAGTATCTCGGACTCGGGAAAAACTCGAGGACCCCGCAATCGCAAGGGAGAGGACGAGTTAACCATATCACCGTGAACGATGCTTCGGAGGGGACCAAGCTTGGTAAGCTTCTTGTTTATTCGGTACCAGCCTAATCCCAGTTTGGTTCAGAATCAGGAGCAACATAGGAGAGCGAGGAAGATCTAAGAGCCGAGTTTCCCTCTCCTTTCTTTTTCCCAGTCCGTCCGAATCTCGGGGACGAGATTCTTTCTAAGGGGGGTAGATTTGTAACATCCCAAAAATTTGCTTTCTTCAAAACTAATTCCAAAATAATTATTTAAAAATATCTGGAGTTTATTTGGATTTTCTGGAGCCTAGTTGGATTTTTGTTTCTAGTTTTTATTTAAAATTTAAAGCAAGAAAATGTATTTTAAATATTTTACTAAAGCTAAAAAGAGTTTATTTTATTTTTCCTAGCCTTCCCTAATTTATTAATTAATTTTTGAGAGTTTTCTAGAATTAAAAATCAATTTTGAAAGTCAAAAAGTATTTTATAAACATATTAAATGCAAATCTGAAATTAAAAATATTTTTCCTAAGTCTAAAATGCTTCCAGGAATATTTTATGATTTTTCTGGAATTTTTAGACTATATTAGCTATTTTCTAAGTATTTATAAAGTTTCTAGTATTTTCTGAAATTTTATTCCGAAAATAAAAATCATTTTAATCCTAGCCTGCCACGTGTCGTTCTCGGATTAAATCCATCTCTCTCCACGAGTTAATCCTAGCCATACAAAGTCACTTACCCCTTCATATTCATCCAAAGGCCATCATCTACTCACTTGCCACGTGTCGCGAATCTGACGGCCCGTACCCCTTCACTTCCTCCCTCTCTCTATTACACATGGACCCCACATGTCATATGTTTCTTCAACCTCTCCTTCTTCCTCCTCCCACTCTCTCTCTCCTCCACCATTAGAGCCGAAACAAAGCTTTAATTACCATCCGTTTCCTCCTCTTAACTCCCGATTATAGCGTGGAAACGGACGCCCTAATCACCCTCATCAATCTCCCGGCCGTTCCCCAACCTTTTACCTTCTCAAAACTGAAATCTCTTCCCCTCCCTTATCTTTCTATAAATTAGCCTTCCCTCATCATTCTCTTCCTTTTCCTCCTCATTTTCGGCTGGCTTCCGCCTCCTACCTCTCCCGCCACCCCGGCTACCCCGCCGCCCTACGCCGCCGCGCCGCCGGTCGCCGGTGAGCCGCCCCCCGTGCGCGCCCCTATGTCTCCCTCCATAATTCCTTCTTCAACTATATTCAATCTTGTTTATTTAATTTGTTGTTGCTCCTTTGCCAAGAAAGACTATATGCCCATTTGGCTAGGGGAGACATGTTAGTGCATGCATGCATGAGGTTGTGTGTTCAAATCCTGGGCATGCAATTTTCGGTTGGACTATTAGCCAATTTTTGTTCACCTTTAGTCAATGACAAGCGGGACCCACTTGTCATAAATTATTAAAATAAAAATCTGTACCCAATGACAACCGGGCCCCACGTGTCATACACTCCACAATATCCCAAAAATCAGCCAAAATAAGATTCCAGAGAATATTCTCTCGTTTTGCATTTTCTGGAATTTCCAAACCGATCAAACTTCCAATCGCTCGTTCTCCGTCGTCCGAACTCCGAATCCAGTGATTCAAATTTCTAAATTTGTCTAAAATCATAATCTAAGTTGCAGTATATATTTTATATTTTTGTGATTTTATTTGTATTTATTTATTTGTTTATTTTGTTGTCTCGCGCGTAGAAACCGACGTCGCCGAAGAGTTTGTCGAGACGCAGCAAGAGGGATCATTTAGCGCGCAAGAAGGCAAGTCTCCTTTGATCATCTTGTGCCTATGTTTGCTAAAATCATTTTATTATTTTAAATTTAAATGCATTGCTATGTTACATAAAATGATAATTTTTGTTGTAAGGTATTAGTTAATCCAACCTTGTTATGCCCTCAATTGAAGTTGAATGCCATGTACCTTTGTAACCTTAGGATTTTCTTTGTCTCAATAATGAGATTATTATGAAATCTTTGACAAATATTAAAATGGTAGTAAAATGCTTAGTCGTGCTATTCAACCTTGTAACTTTGGAATGGGAAATTATAATTCTTTAAACTAGTCTGTTGTATTCAAAAATTTAGTGGTGATTGGTGTTGCCACTGTTCTTTTTAAATAAAATAAAATGGTGAAAATTTGTTTTAGACTTGGGCGGATGGTTGGTTTGGATTGGTGCGGTAAGCACGAGATCTTGTAAAGTGTATGTTCCGCCTAGTCGAGTAAGGACCGACGCTTGTGATTGTCCAAACCGAGCACTACCGCACAACCACAAGTCTATATGGGTATGACCTAGCCGAATAACTTACGTTAGTTTAGTTTAGGTGCCACCAAGGAAAAATGGGTGCTGTGGATTTATCTTGGTTTACTCATAGTGAGGAACAGGATTTATCAGATCGCATGGCGCAAGAGGGGCTTCGATGGTGGATTTAACCCTTCAGCGGTGAAACCTCAGCGGGTGGTATCTAGCTAGACTAGAGTGAGGTAAAGGCTTTGTGATATTTTATCTGGGTCTCATGCCAATGGAAGCATGTTGACTATTAAGATAATTTGTCTCTTGTGGGTAAAGTTGTACCAACTCTGCAGAGTAATAAACTATTCGAATAGCCGCGCCCACGGTCAAGGGCGGGCAAGGAATGCATTCACATGGTAGACCTTTCGTTTTGATTTTCAAACAAAAGTTTTGGGAACTCGGGAGTGGTTGGAACTCTCGGGAGTGTGTGTCCTGGCGGATGGAGCCAGTGAGGGTGGATGGAACCCGTAATTTTAAACCTTGGCGGATGGAGCCTTTGTACTAGTGTTGGTGGTAGGAACCTTCACTAGAAAATTGTATCTAGTTTCAGTATTGCAACTATTTTGTTAAAATGATGCTTTCAAAATTACATAATGGTATTTGAAATAAAATATTGCTTTGTGCAAAAGAACCATATAACCTTCCTTTGTAAGCCCTGCATCTACTGCATCTTTCCCAAGACTTGCGGAGTACTTTATGTACTCACATACTACACTTGAAAATAACTCTCAGAGGAGGTCGAAGCTCAAGAGGCGGTTTACGACTACTTCGTGGATGGATTCGACAGAGGCTTTCCAGATTTCTAGGTTGCGTTTCCCCAGTCAATTGCCTGTGGTGTATTGATGGGTCTTGCTGAAGTTTATTTTGCTTCCGCTGTAATTTCTATTTGGTGTGAGGTCTTAAAACCTCATTTGTAATAAAAGACTTCGAGGTCTGTACTCTCGATTATTGTAATAAAGCGTTGTTGGTTATGTATCATGTCTGTTTAACTGTGTGCACTAGCTTTGATCTGGGACTAGTGCGGTAATACACAGAAGATTCTGGAGTTGCTGCTTCGGGGTCTCACAACGGAGAAGGTACTACTTCATTCAATTTAAAGGGTTCTCTACGTAGGGGCCGGGGGACCAAGAGAACGACACAGCTGACACGTGTTGACGAGGGTAGCATACTCACGGGGGGCCCTCGAGCGCACGCACATGAAAAAGGGCAGATGCCCGAGGAGGTGTCGTTATATCATTTCATGGCTTGGTCATTTTTTGTGCGCGTGCCAACCGAAGCGGGTGAGGGCCACCAACTGCAAAGACTAGACGGGGCCAGCTTTGCGCACCAACATGACCAAAGACTACAAAGACAAGACTGCACAGCTTTCTGCAGTGCGAGGAAAGAGAGGTCAGCTTTACGCAGCGAGTAGATAGTCACATGACAAGACTAGACAGCTTTGTGCAGTGAGGGGGACGAGTGGCCTGCTTTATGCTGCGACATGACGAGACCGGTCGGCTTTGCGCAGTGACAAGACAAGACTGTGCAGCTTTGCACAGTGACAGGACAAGACAGGACGAGACGAGACGAGGGGGCTAGCTCTGCACAGTTTCATTAATTCCCGGGCCAGCTTTTCACGGCTTGAAATTAACTGCACCGTACGAACCCCTGAGCCTACAAAAGGAGGTGCAAGGGATTGAGAAGAAGGCACTACAGAATCCAAACCCCACACTTTCAAGATGGACAAGAGGCAGAAGGTACAGTGGGAAAAGATGTAGAAGCAATGGGAGGAGACTCGCAACATAGCAAGATCTGCGACGGCCCGTGATGAACGAGTGAGGGCAGCTGCGGCGTGGGCCCAAGAAGCAGTGCGTGCAAGGAGGACAGCTCCCCGAGAAGACATCCCGCATCGCACCGACCCCCTCCCGGCGGTTCCAACGGAGCGTTCACCGCAAGACCCGCCAGAGGGGGAGAGGCCGCCCCTCTGTTGGTGTCAAGACCCATGTAAATTCTTCAAGTCGAAGCAGTGGCTCAGCCTAGGTATGCGCTACTGGGATTGTGCAAACTACTACAGTGAATATCCAGACCGACGTTGGGACACGAGCACTTATCAGCAGCCGATAAGAACCGCTTACAGTGCGTTCCTCCCCACTACTTCTCTTGTCAAGTACGCACTAACATTTCCTACGTACCCGCAGTCCCTGGAACCACTGTGCGGGTATCGCAAGTGGATCGACCTAGAGATCCACCCATATGACCAGTGGACTCTCGACTTCCAGCAGTGGAATGACAAAAGGGCATCCGAGATTCGCGAGGCGGAGCGCCGGAACGATGAGTAGGCCAAACGTATACGTCGGGAGACGCAAGCTCATCTTCAGGCGTGCACGTGTAGGGAGCGCGAAGCTCGCGAAAGGGAGCGCGAAAGGAAGAGGGAGCTAGCAGCCAAGGCAAAAGAGACAGCCGAAGAGTTCGACGCAGAGGTCGCGAGGAAGAGAAAATGGCCCCGGTCCACACAGTAGGTGGGGCTGTTCCGCGCTGGTCCGTGAATGGCCCTGGTTATTTGGTTGTGTGTGGTCAGGTTCGTTTTGATCCGCATAATAACGCGCACATATATCATAGGAGAATGTTGATTTGTTTTCTATTGTGCAACGCATGTAAAAAAAACTTTGTGCGCTAT
The DNA here is from genome assembly GCA_036346265.1 of Melocanna baccifera. NCBI lineage: Eukaryota > Viridiplantae > Streptophyta > Magnoliopsida > Poales > Poaceae > Melocanna > Melocanna baccifera. The sequence continues at coordinate 15,974,449 of CM070689.1, read as the reverse complement.
ATTATTTACATGTTTATCACTTAGCTTCGCATTCAATTCTTCGTGTCCACAATATCGCTTACCTTCTTACTTACCAGTCGTTTGTACACTAATCATATGTTCATCTTCTCATTGCAATCTTCTTCCGAATCTCTTTTAGCAGTACAAATGGATCATTCATCTGCAAGACTAGTAATGCCCCACCAGTAGTACCAATGACGAGTTCAAACGGATCAAATAATATGAGATATGAGGACTTAAATATCCAAATCTTTGAAAAACTATATGAAAGGACTTAAATATGTATTCCAAATAATTTCATCTTCTTTTGAGAAAGTTCTATACTTTTCTTATTTTGACAAATTGCTAAAATTTTAGAACTTTGCATAGTTTTAAGCAGATTTGTGATTTTCATATCTTTTAATGTGCTCATAATCTGATGTAGGCACAATTATGACTTTTGATCCTCAGATATTGGTCTATATGGATAAATTTTCTCACAATTATTGGACTCTTCTAAGTCAGTTTTTCAGCTACCTTTTGAAGCTCAATTGGAATGCACAAACTTTCGCATAGTTTTGAGCACATTTCTGATTTTCATATCTCTTAATGTGCTCATAATCTGAGGCAGGCATAATTATGACTTTTGATCCACAAATATTGGTCTATATGGAAAATTTTTTCTCACAATTATTGGACTCTTCTAAATCAGTTTTTCAGCTATCTTTTGAAGCTCAATTGGAATGCAAAAACCTCAACATCTGCTACTTATATTGGAATGTCCAAGCCTACAAGGAAACTATTAGAAGTAAGATTTTTGAATATATTTTAAATATCTTTTTAAATAAGTAATCAAACTCCAAAATTAGTCATATATATCTATTTTCATATTTTTATGACCACATTAAGATGAATGAATTAGTATCAAGCTCCATGTATTCAATATGTTTCAAATATCATTTCACGTTTCTGTTACAACACAATGCAGCAATACCAAATTCGAAATACATAAAATCAAAGTTTACAAACCACATTTGCTACATCTAAAAATTAGTACGGACAACTAATTAATATTTCCATTCATATACACATGAAATACCGATAACCAGAACCACCAATAATAACTTAAGTAAGAAAAAATTTACATAAATTCATAGTTTTCAAACCATATTTGCGATATGTAAAAATATTATAGATAACTACTTAATATTTGTATTGATATACACATGAAATACCGGGAGAGACAAAAAATTCATATATACATTCATGTACATATTTGCGAGAGGGACAAATAAACAATTTACAGACAAAAATTAAAATCGCACACACTGTGCAAATAAATAAATTACAGACAAAAATTTTAAATTTTTCTAATTACAACAAATATAAAAAATTAATAGTTGTCCTAAGTGGGTGGTGCGATATCAAAAATAAAATTTCGTGAGCGCGATCGGGGAGCGCACCACCCCTAAGTGGTGCGACCGGTGCGCTACTTTTGGAATTTTCGTGATTTCGGTGCTATTTCTGGAATTTTGGGGATCCACAGTGCTACATCTGTCCAAATCTCCAATTGTTCTTGTCACAGTTGTCCTAAAAAAATATCATTAAATTTCTTCCAATAAAACAACATAACATGATCGCAAATTGTTATTGCCAGTTGATCATATTTTTCACGGTCAGCAATGTACGTAAATCACAAATAGATCAATCATTACTTCACACAAATTTTGTTCGTACTCTACCAAACAAAATTCTTAATTTTTGTAATTACAACAAAATTATACAAGTAGTAAATTGGACTCTACATAAAATTTGTATTTTTCAAATATCATTTCATATATCCAAAATTATTTCTATTCTAAATAACTTCACAATGCATATAAATTCTTATACCTTAAATACAAAGACCAAACACTAAACACAGACCAAACCCTAAAAAAAATTTAGTCGTGCGCTTTGGCCCCGCATGACCGGTCATGCCGTGGAAATCTCGGTCGTGCGGTCGGACAGCGATGAACAGTAGGGTCGTGCGGTCCCGGACCGCACGACCATACAGGTGTCAGCGCCGGCGAGTCGCGCGGTCGACCGGACAAACGGAATTAACGTGTGAAGGGGGCCAGAATTGGGATTTTTGATTGGTCCGACCAGACAGGTGTCGGCGCCGGCGAGTCGCGCGGTCGACCGGAGGGCTACAAACGGAATTAACATGTGAAGGGGGCCAGAATTGAGATTTTTGATTGCAACAGTTTTAGATGTGTCCAAATTTCTAGTTGTGTCCACAGAAACGCTAATATACCCTAGTCTTGTTCGACCTCCACCTGTAATTGTAATTGCTGCCCCAATCTCAAATCCCACCTTGCTGTCGCAAACTCCACCTGTAGGACCCATGCTCGCTGCCAATAATCTTTCGACAATCTCCGCTTGTGATTTTTGGGGTCATCTGAGATGCATAGTTTGTATCCTACATGAACAGGGCTAGAAATTGGGCATCATCCAAGGCCTTTTATTCTGTTAGTGATATGCCCTAGAGGCAATCAAGGAGATGATTGTATCACTTCTATGTTTATGATCTTTTAAATAATATATTATTTTATTCCTTGAATAAATGTCTTTAATATTGATCAACAAGTATGTGACTTATTCGTGAAACTCTTTATTTATGTGTTTGATATTATTCTAAATTATCCCTGATCTTATATCATTATGTGAGACAATTATGATTTACAGATCAGCACATGTATTAATTGATGATCATGTTTCATGGATCATAGATATGGGATATCAAATCAATAATGTGGACACATATTAGAGAACATAGTGTTGGATTGATCCACCATAAGACACTGCGGGAATTGTTATGTTCTTAAGTATCATCAGTTGGTCTCACATATAGTGTATGTGGGATCCTTATACCTGAGATCATCATTGTTTCCTACATGTGTAACAGTTTATTTAGGGGTTACCAAACACTACTCCGTGACTGGGTGGTCATAAAGGTAGCTTTCGGGTTTACTATGAAACATACGGAGGGAGGAGCGATCAAGATGGAATTTGCCCCTCCTATATAACAGGAGAGATATCTTTGGTCTCCTCGATGTGGTTGGATTAAAGAAATGCATAGCCATACCGAATGTGGTTGAAGAGTCAATCACAACTGAGTAATCCATCACAGGTTCGAGTGAAGGATCGAGCTATCATAGGATGGTACGCTTCTCGCCTTGAGTTCGATTTGATATCGTGAGGCAAAGGGATCTATACATAAGCATTATATAGATTCGTCCGATATGATCTTTATATATATTTGGGGGTCGTTATGTCCTACTAGGGACCGCTACCGACCTATGGACCGGAAAGGAGTTTTCGGCCCATGGCCAAATGTACATAACCTACAAGGTCACACACTTAATGGGCTAGAACGATAAGGGTCCGGATGATAGTTTTCGAATGGGGTTCGATATCCACTCGTATCGGATATAGATCCGATTGGAGGCTATATAATGAGATGTGCAGGGGCTGAGGGAAATATCCCAAGAAACACTAGCCGCCACCTCTCATAACCCCTGCCGTGCGCGCTGGTGCTAGCACACCGACGCATGGTGTTCCCTCCCTGGACGTGTGGACCATGGTAAAGGTGCTGCTACGACTGCGGCGCTGATCGGGACGATCGCAAGGAGGAGACGGTTGGCTGGAGGACGATCAACTACTTTCGCCTACACCGACGCGCTCTTCGTTGAATCGGCTACTTCAACTCTTCTTCCACTGCACTGTGCGTCTAGTAGTAACGATCTATGATTTCGTACTCGCATGGCTTCCTGGTTTACGCGGTAGAAATTTTAATTTACGCTAGTGTAGCCTATCCGTATCCCAACAAATTCTTCTTTGCATCTGTTATTTTGGCACAAGTTTTTTTATGTTCTAAAAAAGAAACAGTTTGAAAAGGTTCAATTGTGCGAAATGAATTTATAGGTCCTAGGATTTCTTACCATCAAGTTGGTAAAAAGCCACGATTGATTGGCAATTGCTAGAATTATCTATGATCTATTTTGGAAATATTTTTTTTTGTTGAAGTGCCAAATAGAGTGGCCCTTACTCAGCTTTTTGGCAATGGAGCGGCTCAGATCGTAGTCCAGACCCCAATAAGACAAGTGGAACAACCGGGTATTCTTTGTTGGAAACATAGTTACACAGGCATGTGGACAGCTCAAAGTGCTTATAGAATGATTCGTCAGCTCAAAGTCCTGAGGCTGCTAAAATTATTCAACTGGTTTGGAAGAACAAAAAAAATTTTCCTAGGGTTCAAACTTCCATGTGGCGCCTTCTTACCAAATCTCTTGCTGTTGCAAATAGAGTTAACTGAAGAATTCAGGACATCTCGGCCCTATGTGCTAGATGTGGTTAAATTGAAAATGATGAGCATCTTTTCTTCCACTGCCCTTATGCTAGAGCAGTATGGTAAATCTGATTTATTAGGCATTAAAACTGTTGGTGCTGAATTGATTCACAAAAAATGCTCTCATATCATTTTTACTATTTTCAGTTACATGCGCACTTCCACTGATGCAGACTTCATCTGTTATTTACTTTGGCACCTTTGGAAGTCAACAGATGATTTTCTTTTTAAAAAGAAAGATACTTCCATCTCTTCTCCTATTTTTCAAGCAAAAGCAGCTCAATTGACACAATATGAGGTCACTCAGCATGAAGGTAATCTCTTTTGTAGGATCGATTCACACTAAGATAGACAATCAGAAGAGGTGAATGATTGCAATCCACAAAAAAAATTTTCTTTTCAAAATATACTGACGTTTGATTGTTCAACATAGATAGTAGCTTTAAAAGAAAACACAAATGAGGCAGTTATATATATATATATATATAATTTTTATTATTAATATTCTGCAAGAAAACTGAAAGAAAATACATTTTTAATTTTCGAATTACTGTAGCAGCAGAAAAAAATTTATTTATAAAAAATCAAAAATGATCACTTCTAGTCATAATCCAAACAAAGCAAACTAGATCACCCATGCATGCATGAACCACTACCTATGTAACGCTAGAAGGAAATAATGAGCCTCAACTAATTACCTTATACAGTTATACTAACATCCTTTTCTTCTCTCCTCTTAAACTAATCACTTTGCCTGACGTATGCACTGTTGCCAGTTTCTTGAGAACGTGGCCTCTTTTTCTTCCGTGGGACCCGCCTGATGGGACGATGGGATGCTGTCTGCGTCCGGTGCAAAGGAGCCGCCCCCCTGCCGTCTAATCTTTTCGTGACACGTGATGAGGCCTTGCCTGGATGACGCAAAGAGCAGCGTCTCTGCTCTTGATGATGCCGAATTCGACGATGTTAATTCTTGCGGAACACTAAGCTGAACTGGATGATGCGAGATTTCCAAAGGCTGGTAGTGCCAGATATTTTCTTTCTACAGAAAAAATCACGGCGCACAAGACACAAATCCGTCGCCTCTCTTTTTATTCTTCAGAAAATCACAACGCCGCACCTTTTCTTTTGCTATCCATGCAAAAAGCTCACGGCAGAACTCACCCAGTCTCCCTTACATCTCCTTTTATATTTCCACGACCACCATTAACTTTTCTAAAAATTCTTAATCTACTCTAATACATCATTAAATCTAATACAACTCATCCTAAACCTTTTTACTTTAATTAGACTTTTTAGTCCACTACTTTTCAACATACCTAAAACCCTTCCTAACACGGATTTTCACTTCCGATTTTTCTAGCTTATCACGTATCGAAACCTCCAGGCATGTCAAACAGTTTCTCAGGTTCAGATAATGCAATTCTCCCCAAAACACCTAGATGTTCACTGATGCTTCTTTCAGGGACCAAAATCAGGTTGGCTTGAGTGTGGTCATTCACTTCCACAACCACACTCTCCACATTCAGGCTACTGTGGCATATGCTACCTCTCCTCTGAATGCAGAGGTTCTGGCTATGCAATTAGGACCACATTTTGTTTCTTTGCAGGCACAAGGATGTATCTTCATCTCGGATAGAGGGGAGCACCGTGCGGCCTGTGACAGGAGAATAAGGCCAAACATCATGGAAATTAACGATCTGCTGAGACACTCAAATGCAGATTACATTCACTTACCGAGGCAGCATACACAAGTAGCTGACACTTTAGCCAAACAAGCTGTATAGCTGACTAATCAAAGCAATTCATGTAACAATTTCTCCCATGGAGAAAATTGCCCCATCCTTTCTTCCTGTAAACCGTTAAGCTGGGCAAACATATGTAAACTCTTATGCTTATAAATGAAATGTTGACCCTTCTGGGGTCTTTTGCCTTAAAAAATTAAAGCATGGTATTGATTACAAACATGTTGCATCTTGTGCGGTTGCCAAATGGATTCCAGTGGATCAAGCTTCGTAAAGAAACCTGACATAACAATTACTTTAGACTCCAATTAGAATCCATGCAATTAGAATTCAAAGGCCCTTTAGCTTCATTGGGCCCAGTGGTGAACTCAAGATTTCTAGGATGGGTGTTTGGAGTTAATAAAAAATATTATTCGATGGAAAAGCAAAGATCCACAATAGCAAACATCAAAGTACATGTTTCTATTAGGACATCATCTCAAATAATTTAGGAAATTACAAAATAATTAAGAAAAAATGTTGAATTGGGGATTTGGAACATAGGAATTGACAAATGGGGATGCAGTTGTTGCTAATGTGTGCGGCTTGCCTCACCAGCCCTAGTGGCCCAACTATTGCCTCATGTTCCCTTCACAAGACCGTGGCTCCTAGGCGCTTGACTAGTCCTTGCTTGGTGCTCGCCACTGCACACTTTATTGGCGCTTTCTACCTTGCTTCTACCTCCTAACCCACACACCGCTACTAGGGGTCAAACAAAGCTCGAGAGCAACCCTCGCCACCTAAGTCGCCGCACCTGATGCTCAGTGTCCTCGTGGACTCATGCGCAAGCGTCGCCTAGTGGCATGAGAGAGAGAGAGGTCTTCAAATGGGCCAAAAGCTATTTGGTTATTGGGCTAACTGGTTGGGCCGCACTATTTGAGACGAATTGAGTAGGGGAGGTGATGAAGACATAACTTTCTTGGATACACACAGCACTCATTCACAAGATGCTATGCAAAGAACTATGACGAGAGCACGTGCATAACAGTTGAATTATCGGGTGAGCTCGTTCTTAGGGTTGTTTAATTCAGCTTCTGAGAATGGATTGCTGCCTTATGCATGTGATGTGATTATGCTTAGAAACATAGGTAAGGACCAAAAACAAATATAGGGAGTTACAGACATGCTGAGGATAGACATTGGAGGTTACCATGTCACTTTAAGGCCAGGACAACCAAGAATGAAATCTAGGTATATTCTATAATCCAGTTCAGCCTCCGGAGACAATGCTAACTTCAAACGAGCATAGAAAATGCATACGGAGTCCAAATGAGGTCCTCTTTCCAATGGTTCTAATCCCACCTCAAAACTCCACCTAAGCATGTCGTAATCTATGAAACAAGTCTGAATTAGTTCCAAACCTAGGCCCTGGGCCGTGTATCAGTTTGAGCCCAACTATGGAGTTGTAGTGGGATGTTCCCCCACCTTCATGGACATACTCCCCACATCCCTAACCCCTCAAAAGCTGCTAGGGACACCACTTTTAGGTTTAGACTTGTTTAGATTGATTTTCATTCAGAAAACATTAATTGTGTACTTGTGTCAACTAGATCAACTACAATGACTTCAGGTCTCTCCATTGTTCAATGAAACTTTATATTTCATTCGCAAATTCAAATCGTGCTTATTTCTTTCTTACTTGATTCTCGACTGCTTGCAGGAAAGATCATCTATGTTGAGCATGGTTGGTAACGACAATGGTGTGATGTAGCGATTACAGGATGAACTTGGTCATTTTGGTCAAGTAGCATCATCTTTAATGTCATATCAAACAATCGTAGTTATCTTCTCATCGGAAAATCATGCCAAATCCCCTCATCAATTGGTATCATAGCACAGAGTGCCCGGTGAGATTTTTGTTTTTGTTTTGTTTTTCATACCTATATGTAATGCTCTAAACGTCATTTCGGTGTTTCTGAAAATATTTAGTGGATTCGCGGAATTTTTCTTTTTCGGTGAATCGCAGGAGGCGAGAGAGGGCTGCGGGATTTGTCTAAAAAGAAGAAAATCTTTACTATTATAAAAGAAAGAGTTGGTGGTTGGTACGGCCTCCCTCCTCTCTTCTCAGCAACCCGCAGTGCCCTCCATCTTCGTGCAACCACCGCGCCCCTCGCACAAACCGCCGCACCATATCCAAGCGCTTGCCAAATCTCCTCTCGCTCCCTCCCCCCACACCGCCGCAACCGCCTCCCCACCACACCCCACGCCGCCTCGCCCCCTCTCCCTGCCCATCCCACCCCACACCGCCGCCGCTGCCTCCCAACCACACCCCGCACCACCTCGCCCCCCTCCCATCCCCGCCTCGCCCCTATTCACCCGGCTGACGCTTCCTCCCCCGCTCCACTGTTGATCACCATTAGATCCGCTCGCTCTCCACAAATCAGGGGAGGAGAGAGGCAACGTCGGCACGGCCAGATCTGCATGAGGCGAGGCCGTGGTGGCCTGACGAGGATGAGACGGGGTGCACGGCGGCTGGATTGGAGACCTCCTCCCCTCGCGCAGCGCCCTCACCACTCCTCTCCTCGTGGCGCTGCTCATCTCCTCACCCGCCACCCTCCCCGCCGTATCCACCACCGCCTCAGCCTCATCCGTCTCCCCCGTGGCAACCAAACGGCTGCACCTTGTCGGTGACAACATGCCCTAGCGCTCCGCAACCATCAGCGCCGCCGGAATCCACCCCATCCACCACGCCCCCGTCCTCCTCGTCTCCCAGGACTCCCCCGAGCTGGGTCAAGAACGCCACCTCCGAGGTGAGAGCCTTGCATTCTCTTCGCTTGTTGATTCGATTTGGTCGTCGTTTCCTTTCCTTTTGCACTGTGATTTTTTATGTGGTCATTCGATGTCTGGGTCGGTTCTTGGTAGGTGGAGGAGATGATCACGAAGGCTGCGAAGAAGGGTCAGATGCCATCGCAGATCGGCGTGGTGCTCCGTGACCAGCACGGCATCCCCCTCATCAAGAGTGTGACCGGCAGCAAGATCATCCGCATCCTCAAGGCCCATGGTGAGATCCCTTCCTTCTCAAACTCCATCTCCATTGCTTGATCTGTGACGTGTTGTGTGTTGATGTGTGGATATGTCGCTGTGTGTGGGTAGGGCTGGCGCCTGAGATCCTGGAGGACCTGTACTTCCTGATCAAGAAGGCGGTGGCGATAAGGAAGCACCTAGAGAGGAACAGGAAGGACAAGGACTCCAAGTTCAGGCTCATCCTTGTGGAGAGAAGGATCCACCGCCTCACCCGCTACTACAAGCGCACCAAGAAGCTCCCGCCCACCTAGAAGTAGTAAGTCACTTGCCCCCATGCCCGTTTACCTTTCGTTGTTAGTAGCATGCTAACACAGAACTCTAGAAGCGTGCGGTGATACACTGTGAACTAGGTGAATAGTCTATACGAGCTGAGTAATTTGTTATCTGTGTGCCATTTGCTACTTAGGACCTGAGGATGATTTGTTCTAGAATCTATAGTAGGCGATTTAATTTTGATGTCGTGCTAATTGTTTTCTACTCAAATACTTAATTATGTTGTAGATGCAGTGCTGCTGCAATTTTTGTAGTGATAATCCAATTAAGTTATGTAGGCCTGTATGAGTTCAGTTGGACATTTTTGATGTTGTCCTGAGACACTGGTAGTATTTTTTGCTTGTTTTGAGAAAAAATCAATTTGACTTGCAAAGCTTGATTTTTCGTCTGTTCGTCGATTAGGGCATCAAGATGATTTTTCTTGCAGAAGCAAACAACATGAAAGTTGTGGTATATGTGGTAGTATTCTTTATGAATCGATTGTTTATGTCCTTGATGAATCGAATGTGGTTTATGTGGTGTTACTCTTAATGAAGCAAATGTGGTTATGGGGTAGTATTCTTTATGAATCAATTGTGGTCCATACGGTTAAATTCTTATGAACCATTGATGTCATATGATGCATATCATAGTATGTCATTTGCATCGTGGATGTCGCCGCACTTAGCTGCGACCGTACCGGTACAGCATCGTACATTGTTGTAGTACGATGCACACTCTTACCTTGTTGGGTAATGGTGCAGTGGATCATATACATACATATGTATTTTCATTGTGGATGGATCATTTGCATACATATGCAATTTGTTGTAGATGAATTATTTCCATATATATGCAATTTCTTTGTTTTTATGTGGAATTGGCTCATAAGGGTCACTTGTGGTATGAAAAATGTGATTGTCGTTGTGGATGTGGTTGTGGAGTGGGGTTCACTCCCTTGTGGTATGGTAGGGGTTGTGGTTGTGGCATGAGGTATTTCTCTTGTGGTAACTGTTGATAGCGGATGTGGTTGTGGAACATAATAAGGTGAGGAATATATGTTAATGCTTTACTGATGTTAGTAGTGGTGGTGGTTGTGGTTATAAAATAGGCAAACGAGGCTTAATTGCTCATGTTTTACTGTTGATGGTAGTAATTGTTGTTAAGGTTATGAATGCGGTCATTGTGCTAATGTTTCCCCTTCCAGGTGATCCTTGAGCATGCATGAGGCGGGTAGAGCGGCAAGACATTTTTACACATCACTTCATGATTTTTTACTATAATAATTTAGAGAAGTCTTTAGTCGTTCTCTATCTCCTTGTTTAGCACTATTAATTAATAATGCTAGAATGTGGTTGGTTGTTTATGATCTTAGCGGTTGAACCTTTTAAATATATTCCATTACTTGTGGTATTGTTATGCTTCCGTGTAGTTTTCATTTTCTAGGGAAGATGCTGTCGGAACTTTCTTATATCCTGGCTAATCGTGGTATAGTTTAATAGCATTCCAAGGTAATGTGGTTCCTGTGGTGTTACACTATAACCGAAAATTGCCCCATAAAAATGTTATGTTTGTTGGAAATCACCAAAACCAAACCCTAGTTGTGCCTTTGCAATTTTAGTTTCCATTTTACCATGTTAAATTTTCGTCCATCCTCAAGTTTTAGTTGCTAGTCTAGGTCTAGTGCTTTGATTTTAGTTTCGAGTATTGCATCTACAAATCTAAAAATATTGGTTAGATCTATTTTAGGGTTGGCAGTTGCTCTTCACTGTCGAGGTTGCGCCACCAAATCTTTGGCGAAGATAGAGACCATATCGGTTTTCCCCTTCATTTTGGCTGGCCGAATCACCTAGGACAAAGTTGTGTTCAGGTACTGAATTTTTGGGCCCGAGTTTAGAATAGTTTTGTGCAGCATTCATTAAAACAGCAATAACTTTTGTACCGTTATTTGGCTCGTTGGAAATCTAACAAAAAATTACATCCAAAAATGATAAGGCAATCAAAGATTAACCACGCGAGATGAAGCGATGGGGCCCCGATCTTCCGATAGGATGATAACTACGATTTGGAGGCCGAATTGGTTTTCAAAAAGTGTTCCACTTGAACTCTTACTTGAATTGGTCCAAGAGTGATACAGTACTGTACAAATATACATGTTCATTATTAGGTAGCATCATAGAGTTCATATAATATAAAGGCACTCCTAAAAATGAGTTCACTTGATAATTTAAGTGAAGTGTACTAGCTCTTGTAATTGGAATAGCAAGATGAAAAGCTTATCTCATCATATTTCGAAAGGATCTGGCTCCAGCACTAGAATCCTTTTGTGCATGTTGCAATTACTAAAACAATTCGATGCTGATTCATCCTAATAGGACCAACTTCAAATGTTCATAGAATTCGCATCAAGAGTCCATTTGGAATAGCAAATATAGCAAATATGGTTGTATCCATAGGGGTCATGTCCTTATCATCCTCCTGTTCTTGAAAACAAAACCGCCCTCGGCTTTCAATAAGCTAAAAATAGAGTAATAAAGAATTCAAGATGTATGCAAGGTACATGTATATGTCATACATTTTAATAGTTCTTCGTTGTTGCATAATTAATGTTATAAAACAATAGCAATCATAAAAGCTCATTATATTATTAACCCAAGAGTAATCATATATGTTAATGAGCAAATCAAAATTTCTCACACAGTAATTTTGTAACTTGTTTTGAAAATGTAAGTGAAGCACTTATACAATTAAAATATCTAAAGTTGTAAACATGCAAGCACACCACATATGGGCAAATCTACAACTTTTAGAATCAAACAAAGTTCATCCATATAATCAGATTTCAATTGAGCAATAGCAAATTGATCTACCAAGGGTGAAAATATTTGTAACTTCTTCCGGACATCAACTTCATTATTTAGATTATCAATGCTATATGGTTCAATAAGAGATGAACACATAGGCATTGAATGATCACTAAATTTTATTTTTTCTCTCATAATGAACAAGATTCAGTATACAAAAATTGTTGTTCAAAACAACAAGCTTTAATTTATCTATGTGATCACAAGTTATGCATATTCTATATACAAGAAATTAATTAACTACACCATAATCTTTAATCAAATTATACTTATATGAGTAGACATAAGTAGTAGCTAGTGATTTTAAAAATGAAATTTTAGCAATGTTCTCAATCACACTATATAGCTCTCTAGAATCATCGAACATGATATAGTATAAATAATTATCAGGAGATATTTTAGTAAGAACTTTGATAAGAACATCCCCATTACATATACATCTTCTACTCCAAGTATGCATAAGAATGTATATGAACCTGAGGGCCCAATGACAAGGGCAAAAGCCAAACTTTCGAACAAACAGGTACTTCTGTTTCTTAAGGAATTTTCTTGAGTTGATCATGAGCTTGGAATACTACCTCATGCTACTATTTTATGTATTTTTAAGTATGATTCATGCAAAGACTTGGGAAGCAAAGCTTTGGGGGAAAACATAGAGGAAGGAGTTCATCAAATTATGATGCGGTTAAGGGAGTTCAAAACCAAACAGCCACGTGATCACAAATTTCATGGCATAAGCTAAAGGAATACGCGTAGGCTACGGAAGCAGAAAACAAAACTTTTCTATCGCGCACCCAAGAACATCATGCTAAGGAAGGATCATGGATTGTTACCACTTAGACGCACAGCACAGCGGAAGAAGAATTGGAAACCGATCCAATCACGCGCGTCGAGGTAGTAGTGGAAGTAGCCGATCGTCCCGAACAGATCGTCTCCTCCACGCACGCCGATCAACACGCAACGAGCAGCGCCTCCACCGTATCCACACGTCCCGGGCTGGGCGCCGATCGCGAGTGTACTAGCACTCGTGAGCAGCTAGGGTTTGGCTCGGGAGGTGGCGGCTAGGGTTTTGCTAGATGTTAACAGGACGAATCCCCTCGCCTCGCCTCCATATATATATACCTCCTCACGTGGGCCTCGTGGACCGAGGCCCAATAGGAGTCTATTCGGATCTCTATCCGAATTGAGCCCATATCCGAATCATATTCGAATTAGTGTTCCAACCCGTTAAGCGTGCGACCAGAGGTTCACGATACTTGGTCGTGACCCGAAACGCCTTCCGGTTACCATGTTAATAGCGGCCTCTAGTAAGACATATTAACCCCAAAGTATATGTAAAGATCATATCGGCTGAACCTGTAATATTCTCTCATGTACGAATCCCTTTGCCTCACGATATAGATTGAGCTCAAGGCGAGACCTGTGTCATCCTCTTAATAGCTCAATCACTCTCTCGATTCCGTGATGGATTATAAACTTATGATTGACTCCTCAATCACCTTGGCATGGCCATGCACTTTCATAATCCATTACATCGAGGGGCCCAGAGATATCTCTCCCATAAGGAGGGGCAAATTCTATCTTGATCATTCACATCCCACTACATGTTTCATGGCAAACCCAAAGACTACTTTTATGACTACCCAGTTACGGAGTAGTGTTTAGTAGTCCCAAAATAAGCTACTACTCATGTTGGGAACCATGATGATATCAAGTCTAAGGATTCTACATAAACACTACTTGAGACCAACTGATGACACATAAAATCTCTACAGTGTCTCATGGCAGGTCTATCCAACATATGTTCACTAACACATGTTCATATTATTGATTTGGTATCACCATACCATGATCCATGAGACATGATCATCAATCAATACATATGCTGATCTTTGTCTTTGAATCATATTTGTTCCTCATATGATATACGATCAGGGATCATTTAGAAATAGCAACATTTTAGTATTTAAGAGTCTCATGAATAAGTCACATACTCATTGATCAATAATGATGATGTCTATTCCAAGGAACAAAGTAATGTATCATAAACATAGTATGTGATATACAACATCTCCATGTTGCCTCTAGGGTATATCACTAACATAAGCAAGATGTGGCCTACGTGCCAAAACGTGATTGAACCCATCTAAAGTTTCGATCTTGTAATCAGATAGGAGCTTAGCCCAAAATTAAAGGAGACTGAATAGCTAAATTTGAGGAAATGGATTAGGAAATATTGACCGAATAAGAGATAGATTCAGCCAAGGTTTTTCTTACGTGTGTCAGGGAAGGCACTATAAAAACCCATGTACTCTCCCATTGTTGGGTAGACCACCTCTGAGAAAAATCAATGTATGAAAAGTTCTTGTTCAAGTTCTTTGTAACTCCCGAAATTCTAAGGAGAATTAGGCGCGTTCCTCAATCAAGATCGTTCAATCCCTTGCGCTGGTATTGGAGGATTATTACGATTCATCAAGACTTTCATAAGTATCCATCCTATGTCGAGAAGATCAAGCGACCCCGTATCATCTCGGTATTAGAGCGTGGTGTACTCAATAGGATACTTACCCTTGTTTTCAGATTGACTTATTCCTGTCCTATAGCGTCGAGACCCGAATATGCAAATCCGGACTTCCTGTGTATTCTGCACTAGTCCCAGGATCATGCTAGTGCACACAGTTAAACATAGATGTCAGCACAACCATATACACGATAAGAATAAAGGTAAAACTCAAATATCAATAAATCTCAAAAGATACGACCTTATGGTCAAGCTTACAATAAACTAGCCCGAAGGGCTTAACAAAACTAGCAGCGAAAATCCAAAATAAAGCGTAGTGGCCAATCGACAAGCCCACAGGCTATCGAGTGAAGAACGAAGCCTAATCTGCGAAGTCGTCGAAGTACTCTCCTTCTGGAACCTCCTGCTGGTGATACTCCTCTTCCTCAACTGAGCAACATTGGGCATAAAGCCGTGAGTACATTAGTACTCAGCAAGTCGTTTGTAACAAATGAATGCAATATAGTATGCAAGGCTTACCAATGGAAGGCTGAAAGGTTAATTTGCATAAATGACAGTTTAAAGCGAATACAGTAAATAGATTGAAAGCGAACTTTGAATAAAACCATAGTAAATAAATAATCAAAGGAATTGACGTAACCACTTGCAGACCTCCCGTCCACAAGCTAAACCAACCGCTTATGAACCTCCTATCCATAAGCTAAACCAACGGTGGATTAACCATCCACTGTCCAACCACAATACACAAGTTTTCAGAAATAACTACCCCTCGTGTGAAATCACCGAGCATTGTCCATGACCGAGGACGCGGCTATTCGAATAGTTTTACACTCTGCACAGGTTGTACAACTGTACCCACACGATGTGATTACCCTCGGCCTAAGGTAATCACAACAAGGCCTTTACAAAGTTCAGTTACAACTCAATCCGCCCGCTAGGGTTTCGCATCACACCCCCCCTTGCGCCACATGGAAAGCAGCAACCATGTTCATCTCAATAGCAAGATTAAAGTTGAAACATCCCAAATTAATCAGCCAGGTCCGTCCCATACCAGACATGTGGTTTACACGGTAAAACTCAGATCAATGGTGCACAAAGTTAAGTCCTTAAGTCTACCCGGGCGAGACTACCTCATCCCTCGAAGTACTCCAACACTTTCCCCTTTACTGCACGATCACTCGTCCGAGTGAAAACCAATTTGTATAACCACCGCCGATGACGCACCAACGTCATGGCACAAATTTTAATACTGTGGCACCAACCACGATCTGCTGTGGCTCCGACCACGGTTCAATATCTCATTAAGTCAAATTAATTATTCACGTGTGATGATAAACCCCAATCGTAACTATAAGCAAAACTAAGCATTCTATCGTACCAACCCATGTGACAAATAACCTAGCATCACTAGTATGTTTCCCAACCTATGGTGACAATGGTATCATGGCATTCCAAATTATCAAGGAGGGATGAATTCAATTGGGATGATAACTACCAATACAAGGGTTTAAATAAAAATAGCGATGAAATGTAATTTAAAACAAAATAATTAAATAATAAATTACAAACTGGGTTCAACATGATCAAAGGACACGACTTGCCTTGGTTATGCTCAGCGAGGTACTCTTGGTCTTCGGACGTAGATCCTGCTCCTCCGGAATCCGAATCTAACGAGACAGAAAACGACCGAAATAAGAAAAACACATAAAATGATAAGCAAATGAACTCCAAAAATCATGAAACCAGAACCAAAAGCTAGAGCTCGATTTTAGATGAATTTAGAAAAAAGAACGGGGTCAATCGGAGCTAGGACGGAGGAGAACGGGCTCTCGAAAAATAAACCCTAAAAGAAATCAGAGAAATTCGGAAAAGCTACTGTGCTGTGAACCCGGTCCACGGGAAAAAGAGTCCACGGTAAACCCGGTCCACCAAATAGTGCACGCGGCCGGCGGGGTAGGGCTGACGTGGCGCGCGCTGGTGCCGCCATGTGTCATGCTGACGTGGCAGGTTGACGTGGCTGCCACGTCAACCAGGTGTCGGGTTGGGCTGACGTGGCATCGCCACGTGGCGCTGGCGCGGCGTTAGGGCTAACGTGGCAAGCCACGTGGCTAGGGCTGACGCGGCGGGTTGTGCGGCTGTCGGCAGTGGCAGATCGGACGGCTCGAGGGCGTCCACGCGGTGGAATTTGGGCCGTCGGCTCAGATCTGAGCGTGCGGCTGTGTCAAGACCCGAATATGCAAATTCGGTCTCTCTGTGTAATCTGCACTAGTCCAGGATCACGCTAGTGCACACAATCAAACATAGATGTAATCACAACCATACACACGATAATAATAAAGGAAAACTCGAATATCGATAAAATCTCAGAGGTACGACCTTATGGCCAAGCTTACAATATCACTAGCCGGAAGGGCTTAATAAAATAGCAGCGGAAAACCAAAATAAAGCGTAGCGGCCAATCGACAAGCCCACAGACTATCGAGTGGAGAACGAAACCTAATCCGTGAAGTCGTCGTAGTACTCTCCTTCTGGAACCTCCTGCTGATAATACTCCTCTCCCTCAACTGAGCAACATAGGCGTAAAGCCGTGAGTACATTGGTACTCAGCAAGTCGTTTGTAACAAATAAATGCAATATAATACGCAAGGCTTACCAATGGAAGGCTGAAAGGTTAATTTGCATAAAGGCATTTCACATTAAATATGATAAATAGATTGAAAGCGAAATTTAACTGAAAACCAAAAATAATAAATAATCAAAGGAATAACTATGAACCACTTGTGAGCACCATCTCACAAGCTAAACCAACAGTGAACTACCTGTCCACCTCCAACATAAACCACCAAGTTATAAATGAAAACACTACCCCTCGTGTGAAATCACCGAGCATTGTCCATGACCGAGGATGCGGCTATTCGAATAGTTTTACACTCTGCAGAGGTTGCACAACTGTACCCACATGATGTGATTAGCCTCGATCTCAGGAAATCACAACACAGCCTTTATAATGCTCTATCTCAACCCAATCCTGCCCGCTAGGGTTTCGCATCACACCCCCCTTACGCCACATGGAAATCAGCAACCATGTCCATCACATTGGCAGAATTGAGTTGAAATATTAAAAATTAATCAGCCAGGTCTATCCCATACTAGACATGTGGTTTGCACAATTAAGCTCAGATTTGTATAACCACATCCCCCGAAGTGAACCTGCACTTCCCCTTTTACTGCACGATCACTCGCCCGAGTGCAAAACCAGGTTTGTATAACCAAGCCAACGACACACCAATGACGTGGCACAAATTTTAATAATCGTGGCACCAACCACAGTTCCATATCTCATTAAGTCAAATTAATAATTAACATGTGATGATGAAACCCTTCGTAAAGTATAAGCCAGCTAAGCAGTCTAATTGTACCAACCCATGTGACAGGTATCATAATGTCACTAGTATGCTTCCCAACCTAGGGTGACAATGGTATCACTTGCCGCGTGCTTGCCTGCCGTGGCAGCCGTTCTCTGTCGGAGCCGTCACCACCCCCTAGTATACCCAAGGGCCATACCTGGCCCTGGGACCCCGGGGGGTGATTGGTACCGGAGAGGGGCACTGTTTTTTTGGCCAAGATCACGGTGCAATCACCGTGATTTTGGCCTTGCGCACAGGCCGGCCGGGGGGTCCCTGGGCACGGGCCGTCGGCACCGGTGCCGGGGAGGCGGACGGCACCGCGGCCAGCCTTTCCTTCCGAAACGCTGCCGTGGCAGCCGAAGCTGTCCCGCGGTGGGCGTTTTTGCCTGCCGTGGCAGCCGTTCTCTGCCGGAGCCGTCACCACCCCCTACTATACCCAAGGGCCATACCTGGCCCTGGGACCCCGGGGGGTGATTGGTACCGGAGAGGGGCACTGTTTTTTTGGCCAAGATCACGGTGGAATCACCGTGATTTTGGCCTTGCGCACGAGCCGGCCGGGGGGTCCCTGGGCACGGGCCGTCGGCACCAGTGCCGGGGAGGCGGACGGCACCGCGGCCGGCCTTTCCTTTCGAAACGCTGCCGTGGCAGCCGAAGCTGTCCCGCGGTGGGCGTTTTTGCCTGCCGTGGCAGCGGTTCCCTGCTGGTGCCGTCACCACCCCCTACTATACCCAAGGGCCATACCTGGCCCTAGGATCGCGGGGGTGATTGGTACCGGAGAGGGGCACTGTTTTTTTGGCCAAGATCACGGTGGAATCACTGTGATTTTGGCCTTGCGCACGGGCCAGCGGGGGGGTCCTTGGGCACGGCCGTCGGCACCGGCGCCGCTTGGGCGCACGGCACC